>JAWPHD010009002.1:0-108814 GCA_037043455.1 Cyrtodaria siliqua | reverse complement strand
GGGAGCCCATGGGTTACAGAACCAAATTGCTTATGCAGCCCGTTAGATAATGCTATAAGGAAGCACATGAACAAATCTGGTTGTGCTAGGATAAGAAATGTAAGAGATATAGACTTGTAAACACAGCTTACACGCAAACCTTGTTGTGGACGCCGACGCCGGGGTGATTACATAAGCTCTCTTATTCTTCGGATAGTCTAGCTAATAAAAGGATTTCTTGTAGATAAAAAATAATCATAACATATTAATCAGTTAACTCTGGAAGATGTTTTTCAAATGCTGAACTATCTTTTTATATAATATTGATATGAAATTCAAACAAACTTGGTCAAAACTAGCCCAATCCAAAGAGAGATAAAGATGGACGGACAGACGGACAATGAGCAATCCTAAAGTCCACTCGGTTACACCAGTAGGGGACTAATAAATGATGGGGTATTTTTTTTTTTTTCAATTCTTATTTGACTGTTATTTGTTTTTTAATTGAAAATATTTGGTTCAGACTGTCTATAGAATAACAAATACAACTAGAAATTGTTATTGTCCATGGGACAAAAACGTATGGCTCCCCCACTCGCCGAACAGGCATAATTGATGACTCTAGGTCCAACCGTTCTCTATTGATCTGAGATCGTTTTGATATTCAATATCCCTGTGACTGTATCTGTATCAGTAAGGCCACATAAAAAAATATGTGTGGTTCAGGTAACCCGACCGACCTTTTTTTTTAAAGGGCCGATCCTAAAACTTTTTATGCAAAAATTTAAAAATCAAAAAAAAAAATCAAAAAAAAAAATCAAAAATTAAAATGTTTTTTTTAAAAAAAAAAACTAAACAAAAAAAAAACACGAATAGGGGTCATCTACTGGTCATGACCAACCATCCTTCCAAGTTTGAGGACCCTAGGTCCAACCATTCTCTAGTTATTGATCGGACATCATTTTAATAGTCAATGTCACCGCGACCTTGACCCTAAAATCAATAGGGGTCATCTACTGGACATAGTGACCCCAAAATCAATAGGGGTCATCTACTGGACATGACCAACCATCTTTCCAAGTTTGAGGACCCTAGGTCCAACCATTCTCTAGTTATTAATCGGACATCGTTTTGATAGTCAATGTCACCGCAACCTTGACCTTTGACCTCAAAATCAATAGGGGTCATCTACTGGTCATGTCCAACCATCCTTCCAAGTTGAGGACCCTAGGTCCAACCATTCTCTAGTTATTGATCGGACATCGTTTTGATAGTCAATGTCACCGCAACCTTGACCTTTGGCCTAGTGACCCCAAAATCAATAGGGGTCATCTACTTGTCATGACCAACCATCCTTCCAAGTTTGAGGACCCTAGGTCCAACCATTCTCTAGTTATTGATCGGACATCGTTTGTGACACAGACCTACAGACAGACCTACAGACAGACAGAAAGCACAAAATCAATATGGCTCCCCTACCACACTTTGTGTGGGGAGCCATAATTTGATATCAAGGAAATATATCACTATATTTATACATATTTTTAAGAGACGTGCACAAATTATTTTGACCGGTTTCTTTATCCATTCAGAACTCATCACAGAAGGATAGTCTTTGATTTCTATGCTCTTCAGCCACTTTCAGTAATATTAAATGGTTCATTATAAGAAGTGAATCCTAAATGAATGACATCAAATGGCTATTAATTTCCCATGGAACTCTCAAAGATACTCTTATGCTTCATGTCTTATTGCTTTTAAATTGTCTAGAACCTCAAGAGACATAAAATATTGCCATCAATTAACATGAAACAGTGCTGTCAAGTAATATACGTCATACTAAATTACCTTTGGTTTTATATTAACTAAATAAGTAAACACATCTTTAAATTAAAAGGAGAGGCTAACAAATTGGCAATCAGATCTTTGTAGTAAATTGCTCTAAGTCTTTAAGCTTGAATAAGACATCTATATTTTCTCAATGGGTAATCAGGTCCTTTAAAATCCTTTCACATTTAGATCAATCCCAGACAGGCTATTAAGGACACAACAGGGAGCGGAAATGGTGTTTATAAACTATCAGCTTTTTATAGAATCAATTTCCGTAACCCTCCTCCACTCTCACTACTTGCAGTTTTCTTATTTTATTTAGTTTGAAAGCATGGACAAGTGTGTGACAATTGGGTCCAGTTGCTGGTATAGAAAATCAAATGAGGGCAGTTTGGAAGCATATGTTGGGCCTACTTTATAGATTCATCAACTGAGAACTCATAATAATTGTGTGTTGGGCCTACTTTAAAGATTCATAAGCAGAGGAATCATATAATTGTGTGTTGGAGCTACCTTAAGTTATAAATTCATGAATTAAGAAATCATATAATAATCATGTTTTTTGCCTATTTTTAAAGATTCACAAACTGAGAAATCATATAATAATGGTGTTTTGGGCCTATTTTATAAATTCACATACTGAGAAATCATATAATAATTGTGTGTTGTGCCTACTTTATAAATTCACGTACTGAGAAATCATATAATAATGGTGTTTTGGGCCTATTTTATAGATTCATGAACTGAGTAATCATAATATAAATGGTGTGCTGGGCCTTCTTTAAATTTTAGGCAGAGAAATATGAAGAAAGAATTTAAGAATGTTTCATGGGTATCCATTGAAGGCTCTGTTGAGGTTGCGATTAAAACGGAAATGTACCGAGTGTTGGAATATCCCTATATGAACCGGATACCCATCTTTGAATCTTTTTCTTGCATATCATTTACTTTCTGACTTCGAAAATTAAAAACATTTTTCATGTTTATTTACGCAATGATGTTATACAACTGTCATTGTTGATATTAGCGTGCGACTTTTATCTTCCCCCATGTGTAAGATCAGGCTTTCTTGCATACCAGATACGGGTATCTGCGTTTTACCTGGAGGATGGAAAGTCTTATATTTATAGGTAAAGATAAAGTTTATCTTCATGGGTAAAGATAAGAGTCACGAGAATCAATCATGACGTCAATAACGTGAACAGATGACCGAATGACGTCATTGTGCGAAAAAAAATCACCATGTAAAACGTTCTTATTGGCGACGTCAACGCTCAAAATGTCAATGATATGCAAGAAAAAGAATCTGTCGTAGGTATTCGTTTCAGATAGGGAACTCGGCAGAGCCTCGGTTCTGATAAAAAAATCCCTATCTCCACCGGATACCCACGACAGATTCTTATATTCCATCACCCATGTAAAACGCAGATGACCTCCCGCCATACGTAAGTATCAACACTTTTCACTTACAAGATGAGCTCCCTATGTGATTCAAATCCGCAGTGGTGAGGCCCTATGGGATTCAAACCCGCAGTGGTGAGGGGCGAGACGGTTAGTTCACAAAATATCTGAAAATAACACCCTCCTCCCCCATTTGAATTGCAATTCAGAAAATTGGACGTAGGCCCGAGCCTACAATGCCTATGCAGAGATGCGATAACGTTAACAGCCACTACTGGTAAGCATTTTATTTTATCAAAGTAAAGAACAAGAATGTAATCCAAAATTACCCAATGATTTCTATATATCGAAATAAAATTGCCATTGGTACCATTCAAACTGTGCATAAAAAACTATTACGCATAACTAGTTTTTCGTCTAAAATAGCTGTGTTAACCCTCGCAATAATATCCGCTACAAGCCCATTCACTGCAGCTTTATTATTGACACTCTGTTATGATATTGTTTTACAACTGTTTCCAATTAGATTTATTGAAAGAATTCGCTGATGTGTCCACATCTGACGCAAGCAGTTACTCGCCAGTCAATTTCATCCATAAAAATTATCAAAATTACCCATAAAGCTTTCAGTTCGGAGAATTTATAACGCTGTATATCACCATTACAGCAAATTATATCAACTGTAAATAACTAATGCGGATATTTCTGTCCGGTTATTTACTGGCCAATCACAGTAACTCTTTCATGGCTTTGATCTACAATTTGTCTAAAAATGATCGTTTCTTATTGACATATAAGAAACTCTACTGATATGGCACCAATCAATACTCTCTTGTTATTTATGTTCTTGTTGATGTTGCCTTTTTCCCTCAAAGAGTTTAATAATAATGTTAATTATTAATTCTTTGTTTTTCATGATCAGTAAAACTATAAGCAGTAAACAGTTTGTTTGTTTGAATGGTGTTTTATACAATTTTTAGCATATGGTAGGCCATAAGCCTGACAAGTGAGTCACAACTGGGTCCAGTTGCTGGTATAGAAAATCAAATGAGGGGAGTTTGGAAGCATATGTTGGGCCTACTTTATACATTCATGAACTGAGACATCATTATAATAATTGTCTGTTTTGCCTTCTTTACAGATTCATGAACTGGGAACTCATAATAATTGTGTGTTGGGCCTACTTTATAGATTCATGAACTGAGAACTCATAATAATTGTGTGTTGGACCTACTTTAAAGATTCAAGAACTGAGAACTCATAATAATTGTGTCTTGGGCCTACTTTAAAGATTCATGAACTGAGAACTCATAATAATTGTGTGTTGGGCCTACTTTATAGTTTCATGAACTGAGAACTCATAATAATTGTGTCTTGGGCCTACTTTAAAGATTCATGAACTGAGAACTCATAATAATTGTGTGTTGGGCCTTCTTTATAGATCCATGAACTGAGAACTCATAATAATTGCGTGTTGGGCCTACTTTATAGATTCATAAACTGAGAACTCATAGTAATTGTGTCTTGGACCTTCTTTATAGTTTCATGAACTGAGAACTCATAATAATTGTGTGTTGGGCCTACTTTATAGTTTCATGAACTGAGAACTCATAATAATTGTGTCTTGGGCCTACTTTAAAGATTCATGAACTGAGAACTCATAATAATTGTGTGTTGGGCCTTCTTTATAGATTCATGAACTGAGAACTCATAATAATTGTGTCTTGGACCTTCTTTATAGTTTCATGAACTGAGAACTCATACTATTTGTGTCTTGGGCCTACTTTATAGGTTCATGAACCGAGAACTCATAATAATTGTGTGTTGGGCCTACTTTATAGATTCATGAACTGAGAACTCATAATAATTGTGTGTTAGGCCTCCTTTATAGATTCATGAACTGGGAACTCATAATACCTGTGTGTTGGGCCTACTTTATAGATTCATAAACTCAGACATCAATGTAATAATTGTGTTTTGGGCCTTCTTTATAGATTCATGAACTGAGAACTCATAATTGTGTGTTGGGCCTTCTTTATAGATTCATGAACTGGGAACTCATACTAATTGTGTGTTGGGCCTACTTTATAGATTCATAAACTCAGACATCAATATAATAATTGTGTGTTGGGCCTTCTTTATAGATTCATGAACTGAGAACTCATAATAATTGTGTGTTGGGCCTTCTTTATAGATTCATGAACTGGGAACTCATAATTATTGTGTGTTGGGCCTTCTTTATAGATTCATGAACTGAGAACTCATAAATTTTTTGTGTTGGAGTTACTTTACAGATTCATGATCTGAGAACTCATAATAATTGTATGTTGGGCCTACTTTAAAGATTCATGAACTGAGAACTCATAATAATTGTGTGTTGGGCCTACTTTAAAGATTCATGAACTGAAAACTCATATTAATTGTGTGTTGGGCCTACTTTATAGATTCATGAACTGAGAACTCATAATAATTGTGTGTTGGGCCTACTTTATAGATTCATGAACTGGGAACTCATAATAATTGTGTGTTGGGCCTAACTTAAAGATTCATAAACTCAGACATCATTATAATAATTGTGTGTTGGGCCTTCTTTATAGATTCATGAACTGAGAACTCATAATAATTGTGTGTTGGGCCTACTTTATAGATTCATGAACTGGGAACTCATAATAATTGTGTGTTGGGCCTACTTTATAGATTCAAAAACTCAGACATCATTATAATAATTGTGTGTTGGGCCTTTTTTTATTTTATAGATTCATGAACTGAGAACTCATAATAATTGTGTGTTGGGCCTACTTTATAGATTCATGAACTGGCAACTCATAATAATTGTGTGTTGGGCCTACTTTATAGATTCATAAACTCAGACATCATTATAATAATTGTGTGTTGGGCCTTCTTTATAGATTCATGAACTGAGAACTCATTATAATTGTGTGTTGGGCCTACTTTATAGATTCATGAACTGAGAACTCATAATAATTGTGTGTTGGGCCTTCTTTTTAGATTCATGAACTGAGAACTCATAATAATTGTGTTTGGGCCTTCTTTAAAGCAGAGAAATCATATAATTGTGTGTTGGAGCTTCCTTAAGTTATAAATTCATGAATTAAGAAATCATATAATAATCATGTTCTTTGCCTATTTTTAAAGATACACAATCTGAGAAATCATATAATAATGGTGTTTTGGGCCTATTTTATAAATTCACATACTGAGAAATCATATAATAATGGTGTTTTGGACCTATTTTATAAATTAAGGTAGTGAGAAATCATATAATAATGGTGTTTTGGGCCTATTTTATAGATTCATGAACTGAGTAATCATAATATAAATGGTGTGCTGGGCCTTCTTTAAATTTTAGGCAGAGAAATATGAAGAAAAAATTTAAGAATGTTTCATGGGTATCCATTGAAGGCTCTGTTGAGGTTGCGATTAAAACGGAAATGTACCAAGTGTTGGAATATCCCTATATGAACAGGATACCCATCATTGAATCTTTTTCTTGCATATCATTTACATTCTGACTTCGAAAATTAAAAACATTTTTCATGTTTATTTACGCAATGATGTCATACAACTGTCATTGTTGATATTAGCGTGCGACTTTTATCTTCCCCCATGTGTAAGATCAGGCTTTCCATCACCCATGTAAAATGAGGATAACCTCCCGCCATATGTAACAGAAATAAACGAAATAGCAGAACTCTCCCCCAATGGGAACTGGAAAGTTTTTAATTAAATCAAGGAGCACATAGAGAATGATTTATATAAATATATATCCATTTTAAGTCATCCTCAGCTCCATTATTGTCATTTATTATATACATTACTGTGAAATAGTGGATTTTATGATTAAAATAAAACCTTATATTTTCATTGTTTATATTTCACATGTGAAATACTGAAAATGACGTAAATCTGCTGTTGACGTCATTTTTTTGGCGCTGCGCATTATGTTTATTCTGCATAAGTTTCAAGATTGTGAGTATATAATAAATAGAATACTTATATTTTCATGAGTGCTTTAGCACGAGTGAAAATATTTGAGTTTTCTCACTCCTAGATGAAAATAAATCCTATATTCACTCCAAACCAACAAATATCCTCTATTTATCACATAACGTCCCTTGTTAGCAGTGTCGAACACCCATTTAATATTCTATTGTATGACACACGTGCAACACTTGTAACCTGGAACGATTTTGATTGGTTGAGTTAAACCTGTAACACTACTTAAGTTAATTAACTGAAACTATTTTAGTTATTACAAATTCACCCAGATCTGAGTCATACGCTTATTATTTGTGACAGCTTATAAAATTAATGCACGTTATATACAAAACATTGTTGTTGTTTTTTTAAAAAGTTGTCGTAAACTGCTATTTTGTAAAGAGGTAAAACACGAACTCTTTTGTACGCAACTTTATGTGTGAGACGCGATGTTACGACGTCACATATTTTATGACGTTTTGGCGCTAAAGTGTGTCTGACGTCGTGGCGGTTTTATGTCCATCTGAATTAATTTTTATTAATTTTTTTGCAGGTTTTATGTGATAAAAAGGATCTTAAACTCGTTCCCATTCCTTAGAAGATTTATGAAACTCGTTATGAATTATTTTTAATTTTAACTCGCCAAAAGGCTTGTTAAAATTAAAATAATTCATAACTCGTTTCATAAATCTTATATGAAATGGGAACTCGTTTAAGATCCTCTATTTATAGCTTATCATCATTCCCCATTCCACCCAATATGACACCAAATTGCCATGAAGTGTTGTAAAACACAGAAACCATGTTGTAGGTCACAGAAGATCCCTAGTTTTGTGAATGTTTAGCGATTGAGGTTGCATTAACTCTGTGTTCTAGAGTTACAGACAATGGATAGCTCAGTATTTTGCAGGGTTGCAATTATCTGTCACCCCTTTTTGTGCCATCCGCATAGCATGGCAGTAGCTTAGAGCTCATATTGTCCATCCTTTGCTGTCGTCCCTCCCAGTTTCACATGCAACCTAACCTTGGCCATAACTTGGAAAAGTATTTGACCTTTGTTCCTAAAACTTCACACACATCCTTAACTTACCTCCAGGAATGTTGTTACCCATGTCCAATAACTCTTGACTCATTTTGACCCTTTTCATAAAAATTTAACTTGCAACTTAACCAAGCTCATATCTAGCTGAAATATATAATCACATGGCAGGTGACACACTGCTGTCATCCCTCACAGCTTCACATGTAACCTAACCTTGGCCATAACTTCGAAAAGTAGTTGACCTATGTTCATAAAACTTATGTTATCTCAAGGAATGTTGTTAGGCATGTCAAATAAGACTTTAATTTTGAACTTTTTCATAAAACTTTAACTTACAACTTAACCAAGCTAATATATAATCACAAGGCAGGTGACACAAGTGTTCTGCAGGACATCCTTCTTAAGTTCTGTATGCATGAGTAACACTGCACTTACTTGATTTTTGCTCAACAAGAAAAAATGTTAAAATAATTATATTAATTTTGTTCATACATCTGATCTATGGCTACTTTGATCTTTGGTAACAACTTTTAAAAGAACTACATATGTATACAAATATGATTAGTTTTCCTCTTTTTTGATAATGTTTCATTTTTATTCCTGGAGGCAAGCTTAAGCTGCGAGTATTGTGTATGATTTCGATTCTCTGTAGACCAACTATATTATTCCGCACAGCCATAATCCTTCTTTTATATGTTTCTCATTATTGGATTGGCCTGATCACAGGCCTGACAATATGACTGATGATTGTAGAACCTGGAATCCACATGCTTTGTCAATTATAAAAAGCTAACATTAAATGTGGCCCCATCTCACCATCACATTATCCTAATAACTCTGTGAGTCTGATAGAGTGGGTGGGGCTATCCTTAATCTTGTTAAAGTTTTACGCCCATAATTTTATAATTATATATTTTAACACGTCAACTCTTCAAGTGTGTTTTTATTTGTATGATCTTAAATTTAAATACTGTATAGCCCCTAATTAATGCCCCTCCCCCTCATAAACACCCTCCGCTCCCTCCTCCAACCATTTTTTTCAGAAATATATTTTTTAAAACCTACCAAAAGATACAAGTTAATCTGTTTTATTCACAATGGAACACACAAAAATGTTGACATTTCATATATTTAAGCTGTTGCATTTTTATCTCAACATATAACAAATTCCGCTTAAGCAGCCCATTTAAGTGGCACCATCGCTGGTAGTTGAATATGGAGTTTAAAGAGATGCTGTCCATACGTAAAAGCACACATTGCAAATAAATGTCTGATTTTTAATCAATGAAATGTTTCCTTGAAACATGAGCATAGACCCAAATAAGTTTGTAGTAATACATTTGCTAATATAAGAAAACAAGAGGGCCGAGATGGCCCTTTATTGATCACCTGAGTACTGGCCCATTATCAAACTTCTTCGAAATTTTATGGTCATATACAATCTGTGCAAGTTTGTATCAGATTGTTCAAGAAATGTGGCCTCTGTTGTGTTAACAACATTGATATAAAGACACTGACAAAGACTGGTAAAGATCAAATACAAAATGAAGGTGCTAGAGTGTAACCCCTGGGACATGGCCAAATGTGACCCCAGGGCTACATGTAATATACAGAGGATCTTAAACGAGTTCACATTTCATATAAGATTTATGAAACGAGTTATGAATTATTTTAATTTTAACGAGCCTTTTGGCGAGTTAAAATTAAAAATAATTAATAACGAGTTTCATAAATCCTATATGGAATAGGAACGAGTTTAAGATCCTTTTTATCACATAACATTGCACTCAAATTAGTAAAAATAAATTCAGATGGACATAGAACCGCCACGACGTCAGACACACTTTAGCGCCAAAACGTCATAAAATATGTGACGTCGTAACGTCGCGTCTCACACAAAACGTTGCGCATAAAAGAGTTTGTGTCTTTAGTCTTAACTGTCCCGTGTAGCTTAGTCGTCTTATCCGTAAGTGTAATTTTAGCGTGGGCTTGGAGTTCAATCCCAAGATGCAGTGGTAATTTTTTTTGTACCGCTATTTATTTTCCTTCAAAACATCTTGAATGTTCAATAATGGTAGTTGTGTAATGTTTGTTGTAATTATTTTTTGTTTCATAAGCTATAAGTTAACGGCTAATGCAGCCTGAAGCAGAATTAATCCACGACCAGTTCTTTTTTTTTATAACAATCAAACTTACAATGAAGTCCACACTTGCGAGAGCATTATCCAAATGACTTGCAAAAATATTCGCACGTCAGAAAGCATTGCTCAAATTTTGTAAATAATATCCGGAGGGAGGGTCAAATCAATATCGCTGAGATCTTTAATGAATTTATAATGTTAGCCAAGTGTTCTTGTGGACTGCCGCAGAAAGAAGTACAAATTCACGATATCAATAATTTCTGATGGTGATTAATAGTAAGGATGGGAATAATGCCGTATTAGGACGTATTAGGATTGATCACGGAATCGTATATATGATTCATCTAGAATAATTGCCGATGTAAAAAAAAAGATGCAAATATTAATAAGTTCTAAGCAGAAATAAGACCCTTTTAAATAATTGTTGCTGAAAAAGTGAACACGCATTTTCTAAATTAATTGTTTCCAAGGAGACCCAATAGGAAGGTTGGGCTATCATAACACCACTTAATTAGGAGGAACAAAATGTCATCAGTCAAACCACAGGCGGCCATTAACCAATTTCCGTCTCTTATTGGCAGTAAGTTAATAGACAGAATAAGGCAAGCTAGACAACAGACTGGTATTTACTACAGCATTTATTTCTCATAAAAGAAGAAACCAAACTTGAATTGAATGTTGTTTAACGGCTCATCAACACAGTATAGGTTATTTAGAGTCGCCCCAGAGAGAGGGGAAGGATACATATATAGGAATCCGGGAACCTGCCCTACTCTTATTATCGAATAGATTCCAATGGTTCTTTAACGTGCTCGGAGGATAGACCGATACAAGGACCGCCCGGTTTACGTCCCCATCCGACGGACGAGGCTAAGGGAATGTGTCTTGCCCAAGAACACACCGACGGAACTCAGTGGCACCACGGAGGATTAAACCCGGGACCTCCGTTTACAAATTCGCCGCGCTACCGACTGCGAAACCAAACTTGAAGAATGAGAAAGCTTATAATCAAACTATAATGATGGATTTTTATTTTCCACTTAGGGACCAAATTTGATCTTGTTTTTATTTGTCAAATATTTTTATTTGTCAAAATAATGTTGTAGTTCGGAAAAATATGTATAATTGTGATTTAACGTTGCTTTTAACAGTCTTTCAGTTATATCACGATGGTGTGCATCTTGTAGCACTCAGCTCTATGCTCAGCTTTATCATGAGTGCAGCAACACTGGAATACCACACCAGACACATTTTATTGCATACGCATTTACAAGCTCCGGAACAGGAAACGTCAATATTCGCCCATACTGACGTGTAGTCAAGTCATATTGGGTGTGTAATGTATACTCGTTCGTGATTGGTACACTTTTCTGTTCATGTCAAAGAAAGTATGTCACGTGATGTAAACAATGTCGAGTTCATTGTGAAAATTCCCAGTATGTAATGACAATATGTTTGTTTCAAATTAATATATTTGGTGAAAATTAAATGTTACAACCAGCTCTAAAAAATAGGGTAGGTCGGTAGGCATTTTTCTTTTTCTTTTTGTGAGATTGACTACATGTATTTATCTCATAAACCCCATACAAGTTGATGATACAACTGAAAGTTTCTCTGTGGTGTCAGTTTACCTCGATATATTGTGATAAATCATAGTTTAGAACAAATTAAAAAAAAATACCGGAAACACAGGTAATTTTTTTTGCCTAACCTATAAATACTGCATGGTACTGGGAGGACCAGTCCTAGAACTACTCTTTATATGCTGAACATCAAGCAAGAGAGCTCCTAGACAGTACCACTTTTATGAAGTATTTGGAATGACCAGACAATGGATTGAACCATGACCTCCTGCGTGCGAGATCAACGCTCAACCACAAGTCACCGCCGTGGTTCTGAAAAAAATGCCTAGGTTCGAAGTTTTTCCTATCAATTAACATTATGAAACATTCATTTTCAAGCCATGGCATCAGCTGGCTTGGTCCAAATTTGAGAAATAGCAGAAATCTCCCCCCCCCCCCCCCCCCCCCCCCCCCCCCCCCCCCCCCCCCCCCCCCCCCCCCCCCCCCCCCCCCCACCCCCACCCACCACCACCACCACCATCCAGCAATGAGAACTGGAAAGTTTTTAATTAAATCAAGGAGCACATATATACAGAATGATTTATATAAATATATATCCATTTCTATATAAATATATATCCATTTCTATAAATATATATCCATTTCTATATAAATATATAACCATTTCTGTATAAATATATATCCATTTCTATATATAAATATATATCCATTTCTATATAAATATATATCCATTTCTGTATAAATATATATCCATTTCTATATAAATATATATCCATCTCTATATAAATACATATCCATTTCTATATAAATATATATCCATCTCTATATAAATATATATCCATCTCGATATAAAAATATATCCATTTCTATATAAATATATATCCATTTCTATATAAATATATATCCATTTCTGTATTTCTATATAAATATATATCCATTTCAAGTCATCCTCATCTCCATTATTGTCATTTATTATATACTTTACTGTGAAATAGTGGATTTTATGATTAAAATAATCATTGTTTATATTTCACATGTGAAAATGACATAAATCCGCTGTTGACGTCATTGTTTTGGCGCATTATGTATTTTCTGCATAACTTTCAAGGTTGTGAGTATATAATAAATAGAATATTAAATTTTGTTGGTTTGTCGTGAATATAGGACTTATTTTCATCGAGAAGTGAGAAAACTTATATTTTCACGAGTGCTTTAGCATGAGTGAAAATATTTGATTTTTTTCACTTCTCGATGAAAATAAATCATACATTCACCCCAAACCAACAAATATCCTCTATGTCCTGCTTATCATCATTCCCCATTCCACCCAATATGACACCTAAGTTGCCATGAAGTGTTGTAAAACACCATTCAATCATTTTCGACTTGTTTTCTGCATGTTTCCAAAACCATTATCTGATTCTAAGTTGTACAGACATGACTTCAACATAGCTAGGTCATTGGCGTTAAAATCAAAGAGATAAGAGGATCTATTTATATGTAATCTTTTATCAAAAATCTTAGCTGTGAGAATTGTAACTCATGGTTTTATATTCTGTACCTAACATAGAGCTATGATTTCTTAATAGGGTAGGGTATGAGGCTCAACTCCAGTTCACACTTTCAGATCAGTTTTCTGAAGACATCACGCAATGCATGCATAAACAACCGCTGTATTTCAATTGACTAAACCGTATATACCACATGTCCATGCATAAAACTCACCAGAGTGAATGATATCACGCCAATCTAAAACTTTAAACCAATATAAAACTTTAAACTTATATTTTTTCCCGCCATTTTTTCTCGAAATATTTCCCTAGACTCTACGAGTCTTCACCAAACCCCTGACAGTTTCCGGTTATTACGGTTCACGCGTTTGACATTGTTTTCTGTGTCAATTGTATGCATGATCATTCTTTTCTCTGATGAACTGAATGTTGTTTAACGGCCCATCAACACAGTAGAGGTTATTTAGAGCCGCCCCAGAGAGATACAGAGGATACATAGGAATCCGGGAACCATGCCCTACTCTTACTATCGAATAGTTTCCTATGGTTCTTTAACATGCTCGTAGGATAGACCAATACACGGGACCGCCCGGTTTACGTCCCCATCCGCCGGACGAGGCTAAGGGAAAGTGTCTTGCCCAAGAACACACCAATGAAACTCAGTGGCACCATGGAGGATTGAACCCTGGGCCTCCGGTTACAAATCCGCCGCGCTACCGACTGCGCCATGAGTTCCAAATATCGAGATAACCTAATCAGAATATACATCTATGTTTCTGTAAATGAGAAACAAATACCCAAGCTTATCTTTAGTAACATTTCAGGGCCCCGTTTTATGAAACAACTTACGACCATTTTGATCGTAAATAATTGTTTAAATGCTTCACTAAGAATTACACTTTTCAAATAAACGTAATTTCATTTAATTTTCTTATACAGGTGTTATTTCTGCTTAACGTGCACAGATACATGTAATTGTATACATTGAATGCTTTGCTGAACAAAGTAAACGATTTTAAAATTTAAGACTTATCGTAAGATATTTAATAAAACAGTGTTCAAATAAACGTAAAATTTCGTATAAACTCTTTAAAATATTTTTTTCCCCCGCCATTTTCTTAAGATCGGCCACTAGATCGGCGTGATATCATTCACTCTGGTGAGTTTTATAGATGGACACATGGTATATAAGGTTTAGTCAATTGAAATACAGTGGTCAATGTAACTCTTAAAGTCTCAGATTAATGCTATTTTTCATTTTAACAAGAGGTCAATGACCTTGAAGCTCTACTGATTGATTTTGATTTCAAAAAGTATTTTTAGCCGTGGCGGCTATCTTGAATTTCCGGCCGACCTGAAATTTTGCTAGGATCAATAAGACATCAAGAGCAACATTCCTGTTAAGTTTCATGAAAATCCATCAAGTAGTTTCAGAGGAATAGTCGCTACAAGTTTTCATTATATAACTCTATGTAAACAAAGATGGCCGCTGACAGCCATGTTTAACATTGAATCAAAACGATTTTTGACAAGGACCAACATCATGTCATGCTGATCATTTTAGAAAAAGTCCCATATCAATATCACTTATAGTTTTCAAGAAGTCGTCGCTACAAACTTGTATTTTGAAAATCTATTTTTAGCCATGGCAGCCATGTTGAATTTCCGGCCGACCTGAAATTTTGCTAGGATCAATTAGACATCAAGAGCAACATTCCTGTGAAGTTTCATGAAAATCAGTCAAGTAGTTTCAGAGGAGTAGTCGCTACAAGTTTTCATTATATAACTCTTTGTAAACAAAGATGGCCACTGGTAGCCATGTTTAACGTCGAATCAAAACGATTTTCGACAAGGACCAACATCATGTCATGCTGATCATTTTAGAAAAAGTCCCATATCAATATCACTTATAGTTTTCAAGAAGTAGTCGCTACAAACTTGTATTTTGAAAATTTATTTTTAGCTGTGGCGGCCATCTTGAATTTCCGGCCGACCTGAAATTTTGCTAGGATCAATTAGACATCAAGAGCAACATTCCTGTGAAGTGTCATGAAAATCCATCCAATAGTTTCAGAGAAGTAGTCGCTACAAGTTTTCATTATATAACTCTATGTAAACAAAGATGGCCGCTGGCAGCCATGTTTAACGTTGAATCAAAACGATTTTCGACAAGGACCAACATCATGTCATGCTGATCATTTTAGAAAAAGTCCCATATCAATATCACTTTTAGTTTTCAAGAAGTAGTCACTACAAACTTGTTTTTTAAAAACCTATTTTTAGATTTGGCGGCCATCTTGGATTTCACATCAACATGAATTTTTGCTAGGATCAACTAGACTTCATGGGCAACATTTCTGTAAAGTTTCATGAAAATCCATTCCGTAGTTTCAGAGGAGTAGTCGCTAAAAAAAAAAGTTTATGGAGAGACGGACAGACAGACGGACAGACGGACGACGGAGAGACGGACGACGGACGCCGCACCACGGCATAAGCTCTGCTGATCTCTGATCAGGATCAGTCGAGCTAATAAGAGACCAAAGGGTATAAAATTCCAATTAAGACCTTGCATAAAAAGAGATAATATAAAGCTCTGTTTCTTCATAAAAATTCCCATGACATTTAATTTGATCAACAGAAAAGTCCACTTAAGCATGGAAAATGATTTAAGTATTTCGGAATAAGTCCTAACGAACCATTGATTAGTAAATTCATAAATTCCTGACATTCCATTTGAATAAAACTTACTATATCTCTCCTACAAATATGGAGATCTCTCCTACAAATATGGAGATGTCATAAAATGACGCTAATTAAATCAGGTGGAACTAAACAAGCATTGATTGTAAGTTGAGTGTCTTGGAGCGTCTGGCAACTTATTGGCCGGAATATCAGACAAACTGAATGCCTAAGTCGTCAATGAGGGGGCTGGATAGATTATTCCGCATCAACAGACAGAGAGGTGTATGGTCAACAAATAATGAGGGACAAAACGAGATAGGATTTTAACAGAGAACTTGTGGTGTGGGAGTTTAATAAAGCCATGACATAAATACTGTAATACACTTGTGTAATAAATATCCAGGTGAATGTGTAATCATCTCTGTTTTACATTCAGCGCTGTGTGCAATCAAAACTGCCTCTTCAATTTGCAGTAAAATACATAATTACAGAAATTGACAAGGCAGTTCCGTTGTTCGGTGTTGTATGGAGAAGACCGAATTAAGGCTTCAAGCAACAACGTCATCATACGGAACATACAACATCATCATATGACAATGAGCTTCAGTAATAAATTAAATTATGTAGCATTTTTGGAGTCATGGGATAAATAGAATCTCGAATTCATGCCTATTTAATATGGACTTTATCTAACTCGTTCCCCAGCCACGCATCATACAGTTTTATCCAACTCGTTCTTTATAAAAATTCAAAATTATAAAATTAAATTTGTGTGCAGTAGCTCTGCCTCCTTGAAAAGTGAAGCTTATTATATATTCAAATTAAGTCGCTTCTTTATTTTAAATATTTTGTGTTACAACTGGAATCTTACTAAAAAACAAGACATTTTTTCATATAATTATGCCATCCTGGTAAATAAAGGCTGACCAATACCTGCTTTGTTTGTTAGAAAAGGATTTGTGGCGATCTTTTTCATTGTCAATCCAATTTCAAATGAAACCCTTATAATGTGCTTCAGTCTTATATGAAAAGTGCACATACTTTTAATGAAGCCACATGTTACCTTCGGTTTAATGAATGTTTATGAAAATGTTTGGTATCGAAAACTCAAGGCTTTTGTAGTTTTATCATAAATGTAAATTTAAATGGGGTTTAGGCCTAAAAAAAAAATTGTGTGGTTCTGGTAACATGTTCAAAATTGGTAGGTAGGGTAGGTCGGATTTTTTTTTTTTTTTTTTTTTTATGAACGCAAAGAAGATGCACTGAATTATGTACTATAAAAAAAATATTTTTTTTTTTTTTTTTTTTTTTTTTTTTTTCGAAATGGACCAAAAAATCGTCAGGGTCGGCGGGTATTCGTAGGTAGGGTCGGGTGACCCGAACCACACAATTTTTTTTTTAGGCCTTATCATGTTTATACTGCTAACAGTTGTACATATAAATGTACTTCGCTCTCATTACAAGAATTTATAAGAGCTTAATTTATTAGAGCCTAAAGCATAATATGAATTAGTACTAATGAGGCTGATAGGGTCATTGTCGTATCGGGTACTACAGAAAGGTACCCGGGGTACATTTATGTATACAGAAACGTACCCAAAAATCTCTGAATTCCAGAACGGTCCCCCAAATATACAGAAACGTACCCGGACAAACAAGATCTCATTGGCGGAATTGAAACAATTTAGAACTTGATAAAACAACTTCTTAAACAATATTGTTTATCATTAACTATTGCACTATTGTTCATAAAGCATATTTAGGCATAGTCAGTAATAAAATACAGAATGTATTGTCGTAAAACCGAAGTTGTAAATCATCAAACCCTGCGCAAAAAAGTAAACAAATATGCAGCTCGTGATTCAAGAAGAGTTGGTCAAATATTTCCTTTAAGGCGGAGGCAACTGCTAGCGGCTTTTAAAAAGTGAATCGATTAAACTTTGTAAACCATGAATGTTTCGTTTCCGTGAAGTAACAGAACGCGTTACGGCTGCGTTTTACGACACTGTATTTTGTCTTGGATACATTTATGTATATTTGGGGGCTTTTCTGGATTTCGATGATTTTCGGGTGAGTTTCTCTATACATAAATGTATTTGGTTCCAAAAGACCGCGAGCGAAAACTGTTCGCCTTTTATTTTCTGAAAAGACCACCAGTAAAAATTGGTATGAGCTGACCATTCCCCTCCACCCCATACCCCACTCTGTTTTTATTGCATTTTTGGTATTTTTTTTTTTTTTTGATTTCTGGGGACAATGTGTAGGCACGTGCCTATAGTGCATATAGGCAGCTACACCACTGTTATGGAAATAAAGTTTATTCTATTCTGGTGTCAAAGAGGAGTGTAAAGTGACAAATGTCTGAATGTCAAAAGAACTTTCTCAGAGGTAAATGCAACTAGTGTAGCTATATATAAATATAGAACAAGATAAGACAGTTTGGCATCGAGCTGTCAATTTTGTAATCTAGATTTACAACTTCTGACAACTTGAGACTTATTAATTTAAAACACTAAATGATCTAACACAGCTCAGTTCTGCAATCTTAACTATAGAATGCAACACAATACTCATTAAATGTACATGTGCGTGCAGTTAAAGAGGGCTTTACATGCTGTTAGAGTAAACACATGTAGTTAAATAAGCACTTTTAATTATTTAATTTCATAAAAATAGGTTTATTAAGGGAAATAATTGTTATTATTAAAATTAATATGCTTTATTTTTAGTCTTGGATCTTTTTAACAATAGGTTTTAATATAGTTTTTAGTAAGCAATTGCTTCAAATTTTTGCCACAAACAAGGTTGCCATCAATGTGATGGACGTATTAAAGCTTGCCAAGTTTTGTTTGGATCAATTCTTAACTATCACTGACGGGGATGAATACCCCCGCTTTTTTTATTCTAAGTC
Source organism: Cyrtodaria siliqua (assembly GCA_037043455.1). Taxonomy (NCBI): domain Eukaryota; kingdom Metazoa; phylum Mollusca; class Bivalvia; order Adapedonta; family Hiatellidae; genus Cyrtodaria; species Cyrtodaria siliqua. Next base: position 89,735 of record JAWPHD010009002.1, on the reverse strand, counting down.
TAACAAAGGGCCATAATTCCGTACTAAATTAGGCAATCAACAATGGGTGATGTAGAGGGACATAAGATCATCTGTTGTTATGAGTCTATGAAGTTTGGGAACAACCCATTCAGTTTTGTTTGAGAAATGCCAAGTTATAACAAGAGCTGTCGGAGAACAGCGCAGCTCGACTATTTGATTTTTCAGAGAATAATAAATTATATAGCTAGTATATACCATCAGAAAACAAGGCTAAAACAATGTGTGGTGGGGTTGAGGGCGCAACATAGCTATGTGTAAGAATTGACCAAAACTACACAGAAATATGTAAAAAATAAATAAATTTGAGTGTTGAGTGGGGGGTGGGGGTGTTTGAGAGGCTGGGGTTGGTGGTGTGGGGGTGGTGAGGGCAACATATATGTGTAAGAAGCTATGTAAGAATTCACCAAAACAACACAAAAATATGTAAAAAATTTTTTTTTTTAAAAATTGAGTTTTGCGTGAGGATGGGGCGGGGTGGGAGGGGGGGCAACATATATGTGTAAGAAGCTATGTAAGAATGGAACAAAACAACACAGAAATATGGTAAAACAAAATAAAAATATTTCGGGAGTGGGGGCAAGTGGGGGTGGGGGCAAGATAGCTATGTGTAAGAAATTTGATGTGAAATGGGACACATTTTATGGGCTATCATAATTTGGGTTCCATGGGAGCCCATAGGTTACAGGAACCAAAATTGCTTATGCAGCCCTTAAGATAATGCTATAAGGAAGCCCATGGCCAAATTTGGTTGTTCTAGGATAAGAAATGTAAGAGATATAGACTTGTAAACACAGCTTACACGCAAACCTTGTTGTGGGACACCGGCGCCGATGCCGGGGTGATTTCATAAGCTCTCTTATTCTTCAAATAGTCAAGCTAAAAATGTGTTACGCAACATGACGCGACGCAAAAATGTGTTATGCAACATGACGCGATGGGAAAAATGAGACAGGACAGGACAAAAATGTGTTTAGGGATGTGACGCGTCGTTACGGACAGCGTGAATACTATACAGCAGCCCCCACTTCACTTTTTAAAAGCAGGGTAATAATTTTATGACCTCAATAAAATAATCTTAAACCATTTTGTAAAATTTGATAAATTTATTGATACATACATCTGTCTTTGAAACCTGTACAAAAGTAGTTTTTTAGGTAAGTGATGGCCGCCCGTTATCTGAAAAAATTTTCTAAACAAATATTTGTTCATAGAATAAAACTGTTGTAAACAAAATTCAATGTTTTTGTTTTTTCTCTCAACTTACTTTGCTGCAAACAATAATTATGTGGCATAGTCTCTCCTTCTTTTTGAATTTCAAATATTATCTCAACACTCTTGGACTATAGTACTGTTCTCTGTTCTGGGAATATACGCAATGCAAGGGATCAACATGGGTCTGACAAAGTCTGACCACTCACATCTTGCACTATAGAACTGTTCTGTGTTACAGGCAGGAGCGCCTAAGTGGTCGAGGGGTTAACAACGTTGCGTTGTAAACCTTCTCGCCTCTCACCGCTGCAGGTTCAAATCCCACTGGGAGCAAGACTTGTGAGAAAGTGTCGATTCTTACGGATGGCAGGAGGCCTAACGTACTGGTTCTACCCAGGAAAAATTTGGTGGTCTGCTTCTACCACAAAAAAATTGACTGTAATAATTGTATGGCCTAAATTGTGCTAAAAATTACGTAAAACACCATTCAAACAAACAAACAAACTCTTCCAAGCATACGAGGGATAAATATGCGTCTGGGAAGGTCTGACCACTCACCTCTTGTACTACAGAACTGTTCTCTGTTCCGGGCATACAAGAGGTCAACATGGGTCTGAAGTCTGACCACTCACCTCTTGTACTACAGTACTGTTCTCTGTTTCAGGCGTACAAGGGATCAACATGTGTCTGAAGTCTGACCACTCACCTCTTGTACTATAGAAATGTTCTCTGTTCTGAGCATAGGCAGGATTAACATGGGTCTGAGAAGGTCTGACCACTCACCTCTTGTACTATAGAACTGTTCTCTGTTCCGGGCATACAAGAGGTCAACATGGGTCTGAAGTCTGACCACTCACCTCTTGTACTACAGTACTGTTGTCTGTTTCAGGCGTACAAGGGATCAACATGTGTCTGAAGTCTGACCACTCACCTCTTGTACTATAGAAATGTTCTCTGTTCTGAGCATAGGCAGGATTAACATGGGTCTGAGAAGGTCTGACCACTCACCTCTTGTACTATAGAACTGTTCTCTGTTCCGGGCATACAAGAGGTCAACATGGGTCTGAAGTCTGACCACTCACCTCTTGTACTACAGTACTGTTGTCTGTTTCAGGCGTACAAGGGATCAACATGTGTCTGAAGTCTGACCACTCACCTCTTGTACTATAGAAATGTTCTCTGTTCTGGGCATACGCAGGATTAACATGGGTCTGAGAAGGTCTGACCATTCACCTTTTGTACTATACAACTGTTCTCTGTTCCGGGCATACAAGAGGTCAACATGGGTCTGAAGTCTGACCACTCACCTCTTGTACTATAGTACTGTTTTTTGTTCCAGGCATACGTGGGATCAACATGTGTCTGAAGTCTGACCGCTCACCTCTTGTACTATAGCACTGGGCATATGCAGGACAACATGGTCCCAGAAAGTCTGACCACTAACCTCTTGTACTATAGACCTATTCTCTGTTCTGGGTGTATGAGGGATCAACATGGGTCTGAGGTCTGAGCACTCACCTCTTATACTATAGTACTGTTCTGTTTCGGGCATACGTGGGATCAACATGGGTCTGAGAAGGTCTGACCACTCCTCTCTTGTACTATAGTACTGTTCTCTGTTCCGGGCATACGTGGGATCAACATGGGTCTGAGAAGGTCTGAGCACTCACCTCTTGTACTATAGTACTGTTCTCTGTTCCTGGCATACGTGGGATCAACATGGGTCTGAGAAGGGCCTTGAATTCTTCATTATTGAAATCTATGTTGTTGGAGATGTCGGAGGCCAGAATCTTAAGCTCCTTAGAGCTGCTGAACTTCATCTGCTGCTTAATCTGGAATATAAATGATGAAAATTCCATTTAATGCTTTGAGGGCCAATCAGGTTACATCAAACAAGAAGGTAATTGCCATACGATACAGTGTGCAGACGACACATCGCGCAGATAACGTTTCGTAGCTAGACCAGTTTTCGTCAGTTTTGATCGCAATACTAACAAATCATTAAAATTGCTTTGAAATGCAATATGTATTTTTTTTGTATCAGCCGTATAGGCAGCTACGAGCCTGCAACAGCTCAGCAAATACTGTGTGCAACGAAAATCATAAAACCTATGTTTCCTGCATAAAATGGCCAAGCTGACATAAAGACACTGCAGAAATATCAATCCATACATGGTACACTGTGGTCAATAGTCTATCAATACAAATATCATAAAGTATGGATGAGTCCCACAAACAAAAGTGTGTACAAATAACTGCCAAGGGCATCAACCATTCAAACCAAACTTCAACTATACATTTTACTACTCCAAGGGACTGGAGGCGAGCTGATGCCAATCAAATACATGCATGAACACAACTTTCATAATGGGTTTAAAATGAACTGTGCATAATTAACTGTGCATAATTATGCACTTAAATGGTCCTCATTTAGTATTGTTTATGAAAAGGTATTGCATGGAATACTTGCAGGCTCTGCTATATTTTGTTGTATGAATGTATTGATCGTAAGTAGGTAATCTATAGGACTAAACAGATGCAAGAAGTATACTTTTTTAGATCAATGTCAATTGTAGACTGATAGCCAATAAAGAATACCGTATTTCCCCTAATAACAGTGCCTTTCCTAATAGTAGCCTTTAAAAAAAAAAAAAAAGATAAAAAATCTTCAAAATTTAATACATTTTCGATTTTTTGTGTTCGAAAATCCTCAAAAAAACACAACATTTTATAAAATCGCCCACTTGGCATAGCGCCAGAGACTGCTAATATTAGGGGAAATACTGTAAGCGATTTTTTTTTACTATTTCAAAATGCTGGATAGTCAAGGTGGTTATTTATGAAAAAATACACAATTTACTAAGCAGTATATAGGAATGGTATTGCGTATTTTACAGCATTTTGCAGCTTTTAAGAACTGCATATTATAGTGTATGTAACTTGTCAATAGATAAGGTCAGACAAGGCCACCATAATCACTTCCAATCCTTGTAATGGGACATAGTCTGGACAAAACAGACAGAAAAGCTTGTGAAAACCAGAAATAGACAGGTTAGTACATAATTACGGTAAGCATTATTTTTCGATTAATTTATTTATCAGTCTGCCTAACGTTAGCACTACATAGCACTTCGAAAGATATTACCATTTATAACAGTCTATTAAATCATTTTAGAATTATTCCATATTTAGAGTTTTATGATTCTTGGTTTCAAGAAACTCATTACTCAATCAGAGATACAGTCTTAATCTGTTCTCACAGCAATTTAACATGGCATGGCATGACGTGATGTCATAATACCAGAAAGTGATGTCAAACCAAATGAAAATATGAATGAAGCATTACGACTGGTTCAGTGATAAAAATTGGACCAATGAATCCAGTCAATTTAAAGCTCATTACGTTCTCAGAATAAACTGAGGTTGTACTGGACATTGAGTATTGAGGTTCTTAAAACCTGGAAACACAAAATTCTAATAACAAATAATTCTGAAATGCTTTAATAGACTGTTTTATATATTCTAAACAATTTCAGTTGAAAACGGCCTCAGTTGGCGATGGGCAAAGATATAGCCAGTGGTTGTCACAACAGCATGTAACTACTAGTTCCCCACTTGTGTGGCTTGGAAACTGAATTTTGAACTTTGAATTGAATGGGGATCAAGAACAGGATCAATATTACATATTTGTCTGTGATTTGTATAGGAAATACTAAGAATAGAAAAGCTATATCTACTCGTCTGCTCTACTGCGAAATATCTCCCAGTTGGAGTTATTTCGCAGTACGGAAAATGGCTCGGCCTTTTTGTTTCACTTGTTTTGTTTTATGATGTAACGTTGTCTTGGCGTTCTCGTGCAAACTGGTGTAAAAAGGCGTGAATCATTAGAAATATTAATAATATATCATTTTAAAATTATGTAATATATAGTTTAATAACCAGTGTTTTTGAGATACGGGAAATAGCTCCCTCGGCAGAGAAATGGCTCCTGATATTCTCTACCGCGGGGGATTTCCAGTGGTCATCTTCATCTCCATTATTGTCATGTTTTGCTATCTCAACCTGATATGACCTAAGTTGTTAAACGTTTTGCATAGACACCATAAAAAAGCCATGTGTCATGTTTTCTTATCCAAAAATCCTGGTAAAGAAACCTCTGCATTATACATGTACATGTGACCTGTTAGCAAATTTAAAAAACATATTTTACTCCACAGAATAGCTTTTAAGATCATTTATTCATGGCAAAGATAATATGGGAAAACATGATTTCTGCATAGCTCTAGAACTCTATTGTTGCTTGCCAGAGTTTCACACTGGTTACCCTAGTACGCTTTGTCGATCCTCCGGCTCAGTGCGTCAATTTTTTGGGGACGAGGCGGAAGTGGAGATATTAAAGGATCAATCGATAAGACAAACATTAAAGAGTCACCGTCCGTATGAAAGGATATATTGAGCATAAGCAAATGATTCTTATTGTGTGAAATGTATACATGGAAACATGAATGTTGAATGTCGTTTAACGGCTCATCAACACAGTATTGGTTATTTAGAGCCGCCCCAAGGAGAGGGGAAGGGATACATAGGAATCCGGGAACCTCTTATTATCAAATAGATTCCTATGGTTCTTTAACATGCTCAGAGTATAGACCGATACATGGGACCGCCCGGTTTACGTCCCCATCCGACGGAGAGGCTAAGGGAAAGTGTCTAAACTCAGCGGCATCACGGAGGATTGAACCAGGGGCCTCCGGCTACAAATCCGCCGCACTACCGACTGTGCCACGCCAGCACGAGCAATAGACTCAAATAAATAATTTATGTAGTAATGCATTTGTTATCTTGAAGTTTTTTTTGTTTTATTTGTTTGTAAGCATTGCTGGGACTGCATTATTTACATTTTTATTGCTCATGTGGTATCCATCAGCGTGTTGGTTTTTGACTACAGTACATGTACGTATGTCTTACATCACGTAACTGTCCCTTGTACGCCATGCAGTCAGGAGCGCTTGCCTCTAACCCGCAAGTAAAATTTTAGTATGGTCTTGGAGTTCAACCTCACAAAGTGTTACTTGTTTGTACCCCAAAACATCTTGTTTCTATTTAGTATATCTTCAATAATGATATAGTTGTATAATGTTTTTCAAAGCAATTATTTTTTTATTATTGTTTTATAAGCTAGAAGTTACGGTTAATGCAGCTTTAACTGCGATTATCTTGGTCAATTAAGCTGTAGCTGTAACCTGTAACTAATCACAATATGCTTGTAATTAATCATTTTAAAGTAGATATTTTCTAATTAGCAATTAAAACACAATTGATTAACCTGCTGTGAAGTATCAACTGGGCATACCACACTTATTTAAGGCATGCCCACACTTATTTTATGGCTGGGGACAGTTGTAACTCTGAGGAGAGCAGATGAATCCTGTGGCATTATAGGACTCACAACACTATTATACTCGAGCCCTACAGATACCAAAACAGCTCCTCTTTTTTACTTTTTACAGGACTTTCCATTGTACAAGTTGATTTACCCTTACCAGTTACTAAATCTACATCTTTTTACGAAGAGATCACAGAAAAGTGCATGTTGATATAAGATTTCTAGCTAATTCTGCCTCATTTTAGACATCATGGGTCTAATCACCATGGGGTTGTATTTTTGTCATATTACACCAAATTTTTAATAGGTGTTACACATGAAATTAACAAATTTTCAACTTGATATATATTTGTTAATTGTGTTTTAAATTGCAGATATTGGATAAATGAAGAATTTAATCATAAATACATGTTGCAAATCCACAAATAAAAATTTTACAATGGGACCCGATGGAAAAAAAACTTGTGGTGTGAGACGTCTGCTTCTGCTTCCTACATAAATCTGATCTGTTCAAACTAATTTATTAAGGAGTCTGGAAGTTTGACTAAAAATGCATTTCAATGACAGATTTATGATTAATGGACACCAGCCAGGAAACTTTTGTATAAATTGAAGAAAAAAAACTCCTTCCCTACAATCTATTGACCAGCTCACAGTTTTATGACAGAAGACATCCATAGAAAGTCTATGACAATGTCCACTTTTTAACTAATGTCCCCATTTTAACTAATACAGTATTACATAAACCATACTCTGTTCAATGGAGTAGATGCTTGCGAACTCTTGAAGCATTTGTTTGAACAATGTCTTTGGTATGCGGTAACACTTATATTAAAGTGTGCTTTTATACATTGTTAAAAATATGATTATCGGTACAGCATTTTTTTTCATTTTTTTTATTATACTATTGTAAACTTTTATTGTGGATGTCTTCTGTTTTGTTTGTAACATGGAAGGCTTCATGGAAGATTCGTAAATAAGTAGGCTTAAAATGACATTCAAAGCAGGATCGCTAGTTTGTCTGACATGACATTATATGAAGTATCGCTAGTTTATTTGACATATTCTTACATGACAATGTATTTTCAGCATTGCTAGTTTGTTTGTTGTGACATTATACAGAGCATTGCTAGTTTGCTTGACATGACATTAGCCACAATGTTGCTAGTTTGTTTGATATGGCATTAGACACAGCATTGCGAGTTCGTTGGACATGATATTTAGCCACAATGTTGGTAGTTTGTTTGATATGGCATTAGACACAGCATTGCGAGTTTGTTGGACATGATATTAGCCACAATGTTGCTAGTTTGTTTGATATGGCATTAGACACAGCATTGCGAGTTTGTTGGACATGATATTATACACAGCATTGCTAGTTTGTTATACATGACATTAGCCACAATGTTGCTAGTTTGTTTGATATGACATTAGCCAAAATGTTGCTAGTTTGTTTGATATGGCATTAGACACAGCATTGCGAGTTCGTTGGACATTATATTTAGCCACAATGTTGCTAGTTTGTTTGATATGGCATTAGCCACAATGTTGCTAGTTTGTTAGACATGACATTAGCCACAATGTTGCTAGTTTGTTTGATATGGCATTAGACACAGCATTGCGAGTTTGTTGGACATGATATTAGCCACAATGTTGCTAGTTTGTTTGATATGGCATTAGACACAGCAATGCGAGTTTGTTGGACATGCTATTAGCCACAGTGTTGCTAGTTTGTTTGATATGGCATTAGACACAGCAATGCGAGTTTGTTGGACATGATATTAGCCACAATGTTGCTAGTTTGTTTGATATGGCATTAGACACAGCACTGCGAGTTTGTTGGACATGATATTAGCCACAGTGTTGCTAGTTTGTTTGATATGGCATTAGACACAGCATTGCAAGTTTGTTGGACATATTAGCCACAATGTTGCTAGTTTGTTTGATATGGCATTAGACACAGCATTGCGAGTTTGTTGGACATGATATTATACACAGCATTGCTAGTTTGTTATACATGACATTAGCCACAATGTTGCTAGTTTGTTTGATATGGCATTAGACACAGCATTGCGAGTTTGTTGGACATGATATTATACACAGCATTGCTAGTTTGTTAGACATGACATTAGCCACAATGTTGCTAGTTTGTTTGATATGGCATTAGCCACAATGTTGCTAGTTTGTTAGACATGACATTAGCCACAATGTTGCTAGTTTGTTAGACATGACATTAGCCACAATGTTGCTAGTTTGTTTGATATGGCATTAGACACAGCATTGCGAGTTTGTTGGACATGATATTATACACAGCATTGCTAGTTTGTTAGACATGACATTAGCCACAATGTTGCTAGTTTGTTTGATATGGCATTAGCCACAATGTTGCTAGTTTGTTAGACATGACATTAGCCACAATGTCGCTAGTTTGTTAGACATGACATTAGCCACAATGTTGCTAGTTTGTTTGATATGGCATTAGACACAGCATTGCGAGTTTGTTGGACATGATATTATACACAGCATTGCTAGTTTGTTAGACATGACATTAGCCACAATGTTGCTAGTTTGTTTGATATGGCATTAGCCACAATGTTGCTAGTTTGTTAGACATGACATTAGCCACAATGTTGCTAGTTTGTTAGACATGACATTAGCCACAATGTTGCTAGTTTGTTTGATATGGCATTAGACACAGCATTGCGAGTTTGTTGGACATGATATTATACACAGCATTGCTAGTTTGTTAGACATGACATTAGCCACAATGTTGCTAGTTTGTTTGATATGGCATTAGCCACAATGTTGCTAGTTTGTTAGACATGACATTAGCCACAATGTTGCTAGTTTGTTAGACATGACATTAGCCACAATGTTGCTAGTTTGTTTGATATGGCATTAGACACAGCATTGCGAGTTTGTTGGACATGATATTATACACAGCATTGCTAGTTTGTTAGACATGACATTAGCCACAATGTTGCTAGTTTGTTTGATATGGCATTAGCCACAATGTTGCTAGTTTGTTAGACATGACATTAGCCACAATGTTGCTAGTTTGTTAGACATGACATTAGCCACAATGTTGCTAGTTTGTTTGATATGGCATTAGACACAGCATTGCTAGTTTGTTAGACATGACATTAGACACAGCATTGCAATTTGTTTGACATGACAATTACACAGCATTGATAGTTTGTTTTGACAAGACATTATACACAGCATTGCTAGTTTGTTGGGCACGACATTATAAACAGCATTGCTGATTTGTTTGACATGACATTAAACACAGCATTGGTAGTTTGTCTGGCATAGCAGTGCTTGTTTGTTGGACATGACATTATACACAGCATTGGTAGTTTGTATTTCTTGGATTTCACATTAACATGAATTTTTGCTAGGATCAATTAGACTTCATGTGCAACATTTCTGTAAAGTTGCATGAAAATCCATTCAGTAGTTTCAGAGGACTCGAGTAGTCGCTACAAAAAAAGTTTACGGACAGACGGACAACGGACGCCGCACCATGGCATAAGCTCTGCTGATCTATGATCAGTAGAGCTAAAAAGCTGTCATCAATGTTGAGACTGTGTCCTAATGATGTCATGTCACAAGGCCCCCACTTCATAATTTCATGTAAAGTTGTGTGTTAAAAGTCTCAGATGAAGGACAAATCTTGCCCAACTTTACATCATTACCACGTCCTCCATCACAAAACACATACAGAATGACAGGGAAATCACATAATTCAACATGGCATTGTCATTGGTACAACAAATAATGTGTTTCCTCTGTATTTTTATTTAATTAAAGTGCATCTTAAAAAAGGAGTATACCAGTCTGTTTGTGATAAAAATTTGATTCAGCTTAATTGCAGAAGAAGGAATACTTTTGTCAAAAGATGACTGGAAAGAAATTCATCACAGAATATATATTATATAGTTTAAACATTTTTGTCGTGATACGTAAAATAATTCACTCATGAGAAATATTCTTTCGATATAGAAACTCGTGCGAAAACGCACTCGTTTCTATATCGTAAGAATCTTTATCACTCGGGAATTATTTCCCGTATCACTTCAACAATGTTAATTAAACTCTATATAAAACTTAAGGCAACAAGATCGAGCATCTCCCATCGGTGCAGACACTTGACTTTCATGCCCTTGTCTATTTATTTGGAAACTTAAGATGAAAGGCAATTAGTTTGATTCAGCTTAATTGCAGAATTATGACAGTTGTCTCTGAGTTCTTCATCTGAAAGTGAATGCAAGTGTGATGTGTCATTGAATTCTTTAAGGGGATTCTAATTAAGATATAATCAAAAAATTTAATTTAAAAAAAGACTAAGCTGACAATACATGATATACAAAATTGTATTTCCTAAGTATAAAAGGGGCCATAATTTTTTTTTAAATAAAAGAATGAGTGGTAGAACCTGGCTGTATTATGTTGTCTTATGAAGTCAAATACATCTGTGAAGTTTCAATTTTTTTTCTTATTTTTTCTTCGAAAAAAGTCGAGCTAAACAGAAAATCAACACAGAAATTTCTACTTTATATTGTATGAATAATGAGCTGCTATTAATCGAATGGTACATGACTATATATTAAACACATTTCCTTTCAGGAAAAAAATATAACAACATACAACACACCGAATGTTTTATCCCAGGTAGCTCCAAGTTTCATTATTTAGAGAATGCGCGTTGAGCTAAGTAAGGATGTAAAATGTTTAAATCTCTTTACATTAAAATTTAATACAGTACTGAAATGGCTCAGATTTTCGAAGTGTATCTTCAACATTTATGAATATTGTGTTAAAAAATGTCAGTTTTGTCCTTTCTCTAACTAGCTGTAGCCCTTTTTAAAAAGAAAATCTTGGGTTTCTCTGGGAAGTTACGTGGAAGTATGCATTATATAATTTATAGTGGAAATTCTCCAGTTGACGTCATTTAGGAAATCTTGTAATCGCTAATTCTCCAGTTGTGTTTCTTTTTTTCTTTATTACATGTATATATGAATTGTAAAATCCCGTTTGTTTCATCAAGTGGTGATAAGAAATAGGAACAAGTGAAAGATATTATATATTTATGTACTTTCTCCATGTACATGTAGATCGATGTATACATTACGCGGTCCCAACTTAATTCCATAAGCGATGGCGAAGCTTATATTAACAGGATTTTATACTGGATATTTCGACAATAAAACATCTTTAAAAACACTTTTACTGGAAAAAGAATGCAATGACCTGTTTAAAATTACCTATTAATTGTTTTAATTTTACAATATGCAAAAGTTTTAAGCTGAAAAATCAGGTTTTATTTCATACCCCAGGCAACCCCGTTTTTGCTTCTTGGAGAAGGGGTTGGATGGGGTATGAATGTTAATACTAGGCCACGTAATGATGTATGCTTATTTGAATTTTTTTATCTTCGAATTATATTTTTAGCCCTGCAATTGGCAAACACTTAACATTTCATACAGGCATAGAATGTTTTAGATATTGGAGATGCAAACTCGCTATGTATATAAAATACAGGACAAAGTTTTATTATTATCTTGCTATCTGACAGTTTTATCTACATTTGTAGTTTTTCTATTTTTGCACATTTCTTGTGGCATTCACTTTAAACTTTATCTCAACTCTTTCAAAATGTCCCTGTGTTCTGATATTTAACTATACGGATGAGAAGTCTTTGAAGTGCATGCCCCTATAGTAATGGTCTAACACTTCATTTTAATAAGAAAGCTTTTTTAGTCTGGGTATTACTATTTAGTAGTATTATCTGAATATACATGTTTATACGGTAATTTTATGAAAACTGAAATAACGTTAAAAGAACGCCTAACAATCTTGCACTATTTTCACCCTAAAAATGCTGTTCATGCTATCAAACTAGTGACAGACTCCTAGTTTTAGAAAAAGTAGGAGATATTGTAGATATTCTCTTTTTTTTTATGCATGACCAGATCTCAGGCTATGTGGGTCACATAGCTATCTTGAGATTTATAACATAAATTTATTTACAAAAAATTAGAGTTCTTCCACAAAAACTATAATTTCTATCGAAAATCATTGGTTAAGCCAGAATACTTCCTTACCTTCATATAATTTATATACATGTACATGTCAGGGCTTTTTCCTTCCTAAACAGGGGCCGATATTCATTCGGTCTCTTCTCATAGCAAAAACAGACTGCTTTTTCCCCCTCTTAAGCTGCTTAAGCTGAGAAAATTTCACTTAAAGAATTTTTATTTTTTTGCTTAACATTATTTCCTCCGCTAACTTTCTCAACATTATTATGTTTGGGATACATCTATAGAAAACAGTTTATGTAAAATGTACCTTTTTTGCATATTTGCACTCCCAAATCTTCAATTCATGCGTAATACACAATTCCCCAATATCTCGAAATCGCATTATTTTTTCCCCTTTAATTAAATCGCATTCCCCCTGCACCCCCAATTTAGGGGTCTGGGCATCTTCGCCTATTTCCGAAAAAAAGCCCTGCATGCTTTGTTCTGAGAATGCAATATAATCAATGTTAAAGGCACAACATGTCAGAATATAAAAGTGTAAAAGAAACAGTTGGCGTAACATATTCGGAAGCATTATAATTTAGGGAATTATGCAAACCAATCGATACAATTAAACTTTGCAAACTTTGCCAAATAATAGTTTCAATACCTTGTGTGTAAACTGATGTACTATAACGTTTTATTATACCTCACTTTTACACTCCTGTTGCCCATACCCGTAGTGTGAAGCAATTTTTATTGTGGCTCAAATTTTCAATATCTTTCCCCTCCTTTCCCGATTGTTTCCTTATAGAATTACTGTATGGCGATCTTTTACTATGACACCGGTATTGACTAAACCCGACTGTATACTGAGTATATCGCTGTCATCACTCTGTATCTGTGACGATTAAACTAAATAGTAAATTGAAAGAAAGAAGATAAATAAAAGCAGTAATTTGAACTGATGATGACAGCGTTTTAAGGTTTATTTCATAGACAATACCAGTGTCTTAGTAAAAAAACTCTCGTCATCAAATCCTCGTAATCGAATCCATTAGCGGTAAAGACGAATAATTTCTGCTTTTTTTTTTGGATTTTTTGGATTTTTGAAGAAGGTAAGGTTTCTTAAAACAGATGGGGGCACTTCTATTAGGGAAGGCGCTACTAATAGGGGAAATACGGTGTAAGGTCATTTTCCAAAGAAGCTACATGTAGCCTACATTGTATTATACGAATCTAGATTCAGTGATAAATTATTCATAAACCATCTCTGTCTTTAGATTGATTCATCATGTTCATGCGGTTTCCACAATCCGTTAATTAGATATTGAAGGAAAAACCAAATGAACGTGTGGAAGACAACTCACGGGTCAAGTTAGGCATGAATAATGGAAAAAAAGTCAATGCTCCCTCAGGACATGCGTGGCTGTAAAGCAGACTAAATGCATGATTCTTTTCAGGGCTTTTTAAAATTGGAAGAAGGATGTTTAGTATTTAAATAGATGTATTTAAATAGATCAGTTATTGTACTGAGTTTTTTAAATTTTGTTTGTAAATAAATTACTAGTCTATTAAACTATTTTAGAATTATTTTATGTTTAGAGTAATACAAAACACTCAAAATATCCTTTTTATGCAAAAAAATAGAACTCACTGTGTTCTGAGAACACACTGAGTGTCTCCTATATAGGACTCTCTGTGTTCTGAGAACACATTGAATGTCTCCTATATAGGACTCACTGTGTTCTCTGAGAACACACTGAGTGTCTCCTATATATGACTGACTGTGTTCTGAGAACACATTGAGTGTCTCCTATATAGGACTGACTGTGTTCTGAGAACACATTGAGTGTCTCCTATATAGGACTCTCTGTGTTCTGAGAACACATTGAGTGTCTCCTATATAGGACTCTCTGTGTTCTGAGAACACATTGTCTCCTATATAGGACTCACTGTGTTCTGAGAACACACTGAGTGTCTCCTATATAGGACTCACTGTGTTCTGAGAACACACTGAGTGTCTCCTATATAGGACTCACTGTGTTCTGAGAACACACTGAGTGTCTCCTATATAGGACTCTCTGGGTTCTGAGAACACACTGAGTTCCATGTCATGAAGAAAATAAATAAGTGTTATAATTACTCATTGAGTAATGAGTTTCTTGACTTTCTGATACAACAAATTCTAAACAAAAAATAATTCTAAAATGATTTAATAGACTGTTTACAGAGCTTGCTTTGTCGTTCGCAAATTGTGCAAATGCAGGGGGAAAATAATTTATAGCACAAGAAAGTAATAATTTTGCCAAAACAATTTGCACATGATATCAAAATAGTATTTTCTCAATGACAACAGCATTATTGTCGATAGTGATGGGCAATCGTTTAAAACGGGCAATCGATCATCGGTTACAATTGGTTGGGTGTAACCGATCAATCATCAGTTAGTCATATGAAGTATAACATGTGCATGTTAACCTTGAACTCGGAATAATTTCTGATTAAGTCTGTATTCATTCCCGTCTTTTTCTTATGCCACTGTTATTTCATTTTAATCAGCAAAATAATTATAATTCATATAAATAAGTGTCTATTCTCATTTTCACAAGCGTATTTCCTAAATGTTGTCTCCTGGATTATCATGTTTATTTCTAACATCAATTAAAGTGCGTTTTAACATTTTACCAATGATCGATTATAAACTTTCACAATCGATCATCCTAATCGGATGCCTATGTAACTGATGATTGGTTACAATCGACTAATTGGTACATCACTAATTGTCGAGATGAAGACAAGCATGGCAATGTTCAATCTATTTAATACAAGTAAAAAACAAGAGGTCAATGACCTTGAAGCTCTACTGATTGATTTTGATTTCAGGAAGTAGTCGCTGCAGACTTGTTTTTTGAAAATCTATTTTTAACCGTCGCGACCATCTTGAATTTCTGGCCGACCTGAAATTTTGCTAGGATCAATTAGACATTAAGAGCAACATTCCTGTGAAGTTTCATGAAAATCCGTCAAGTAGTTTCAGAGGAGTAGTCGCTACAAGTTTTCATTATATAACTCTATGTAAACAAAGATGGCCGCTGGCAGCCATGTTTAACGTCAAATCAAAACGATTTTCGACAAGGACCAACATCATGTCATACTGATCATTTTAGAAAAAGTCCCATATCAATATCTCTTATAGTTTTGAAGAAGTAGTCGCTACAAACTTATTTATTTTAAATCTATTTTTAGCTGTGGCGGCCATCTTGAATTTCCGGCCGACCTGAAATTTTTCTAGGATCAACTAGACACCAAGAGCAACATTCCTGTGAAGTTTCATGAACATCCGTCAAGCAGTTTCAGAGAAGTAGTCGCTACAAGTTTTTACTATATAACTCTATGTAACCAAAGATGGCCACTGGCAGCCATGTTTAACGTCGAATCAGAATAATTTTCCACAAGGATCAACATCATGTCATGCTGATCATTTTAGAAAAAGTCCCATATCAATATCACTTATAGTTTTCAAGAAGGAGTCGCTACAAACTTATTTTTTAAAAATCTATTTTTAGCTGTGACGGCCATCTTGAATTTCTGGGAGATCTGAAATTTTGCTAGGATCAATTAGACATCAAGAGCAACATTCTTGTAAAGTTTCATGACAATCCGCCAAGTAGTTTCAGAGGAGTAGTCGCTACAAGTTTTTACTATATAACTCTATGTAAACAAAGATGGCCGCTGGCAGCCATGTTTAACGTTGAATCAAAACGATTTTTGACAAGGATCAACATCATGTCATGCTGATCATTTTAGAAAAAGTCCCATATCAATATCACTTATAGTTTTCAAGAAGTAGTCGCTACAAACTTGTATTTGAAAACTCTATTTTAAGCTTTGGCGGCCATCTTGGACTTCACATCAACATGAATTTATGCTAGGATCAACTAGACTTTATGGGCAACATTTCTGTAAAGTTTTATGAATATCCATCCAGTAGTTTCAGAGGAGTTGTCGCTACAAATAAAAGTTTACGGACAGACGGACGACGGACGGCGCACCACGGCATAACAAGAGGTCAATGACCTTGAAGCTCTACTGATAGATTTCGATAGCTAGATCAGCCATGGGAACCTGTGAAGTTTTATGGAAATAAGACCAACACTTTCAGAAAAGTAGTTGCCACAAGTTTTTCCTATATCACTTTATGTAAAAAAGATGGTCGCTGGCAGCCATGTTTGACATGGAATCAAAATGAATTTTGTTTAGGACCAACCACATGTCATGTCAGTCATTTTAGTAAAGGTTCCAAATCAATACTACTTATGATTTTTGAGAAGTACATATAGTTGCCACAAACTTGTATTTAAGCTGTGGCAGCCATCTTGATTTTCGGACCAACCTGATTTTTACTAGGGACTATAACTGGATATCAAGACGAACATTCCTGTAAAGTTTTATGAAAGTCATTTTGGTAAAGGTACCAAACCGATGCCACTTATGGTTATAGAAAAGTAGCCACAAAATTGTGTTTAAAATCTATTTTTAGCCATGGCAGCCACCTTGAATTTTAGGCCAACCTGATTTTTACTTAATTAGGACCAACTAGACATCAAGAGCAACATTCCTATATTCCTAAATATTATGATTTATTATGCAACATTACCTATGCAACATTATAACCTCATTCAATTGTATCCTAGTCTAAAGAATATATCTGTTTCCAGGTTACAAAAATGCATGATGCCACCACACATTTTAATTATAAAGCTATATCAATTAAATTCCTTACAACATCAGCCTTAGTGTATTAGTATATTAATCTTGCTGCTCAACAGTAATTTCTCCAAATCACCCTTTTGTAACATAAATGGAATGATCCGTATTCATAAAAATAGAAGGTATGTGAATTGAATTGAATGTTGTTTAACGGCTCATCAACACAGTATGGGTTATTTAGAGCTGCCCCAGAGAGAGGGGAAGGATACATAGGAATCCGGGAACCTGCCCTACTCTTATTATCGAATAGATTCCTATGGTTCTTTAACGTGCTCGGAGGATAGACCGATACACGGGACCGCCCGGTTTCACAGGTCATGTTATGCATGTAGATTTGCCATTGTCTCAGTGGTTATATTTGGAAAATCAGAATCAGGATAAAATCTTAAAATTCTACAATTTGTTTTTCAGTCTTTTCCTGAGAGCCAAAAATACAAAGGAGACTTAATCCTTACCCCTCTATGAATGTATAATGGAATTTCTTTTCTTTGAATTTGGACCAGTCC
This sequence comes from Cyrtodaria siliqua, assembly GCA_037043455.1. Taxonomy (NCBI): domain Eukaryota; kingdom Metazoa; phylum Mollusca; class Bivalvia; order Adapedonta; family Hiatellidae; genus Cyrtodaria; species Cyrtodaria siliqua. The sequence continues at coordinate 71,817 of JAWPHD010009002.1, read as the reverse complement.
ATTCATAGTACAAAGGGGTGTTTTGGTCAAATGACTGATGAGCACCCAGACAGTGTAAACCCTGATCAGCCTGCAAGATGTCGTGTCAGTCATTTTGGTAAAGGTTTCAATTCAATATCACTTACAGTTTTTGAGAAGTATAACCACAAAGTCACATTTTTTAAGTCTATTTTTAGCAGTGGCGGCCTTCTTGAATTTCCTACTGACCTGAATTTTTGCTAGGGTCAACTAGACATCAAGTAGTCTCAGAGTCAGAGGAGTAGTCACCACAAGTTTTTCCTATATAACTCTTTGTAAACAAAGATGGCCGCTGGCGGCCGTGTTTGACATCCAATCAAAATGAACTTTGGTTAGGACCAACTACATGTCGAGCCAGTCATTTTGGTAAATGTTCCAAATCAGTATCACTTATGGTTTTTGGTCGCCATAAAATTGCATTTTTAAAATCTATTTTTAGCCGTGTCTGCCATCTTGAATTTCAGGACGACCTGCATTTTTGCTAGGATCAACTAGATATCAAGAGCAACATTCCTGTGAAGTTTCATGAAAATCTGTCAGGTAGTTTCAGAGGAGTAGTCGTCCCCAAATAAAAGTTTACAGGCGGACAGACAGACGGAAGATGCACCACGGCATAAGCTCTGCTGATCTTTGATCAGTCAAGCTAACAAAAGAAGTAAAACCTGATACCCAGTCTAACACAAGTCACTGACTGATAAACTGGAAATAAAGTGAAAGTTTGTTCATTTGAGTTGAGCGATTATGTAATTAATGATTTTTATGACAAATTGATTACTTAATAAACGCTCAAATGTCTGTGCATACCAGGTGCACGCGAACATGACATTTATAGAAGTGTTTATTTTAAAGCCAGTTCTGTTTTATTCAGAATAAGAAGATTTAGCTACATTGTAATTAGACATTTATTTTATTATATTTATGTCCATCAAATTTTAAATCCTATTGTATGAAAATCAAGTATACATTGTACATATACATGTACCATGTTGTTTTCAAAAGATCTAGGTATTTACACTTTAACTGAATGAATCCCGAAACACTGATATTTTTTATATATTGGACTCATATACCAGAAACAACATCTGAATGCAATGAGAAGAACTGACTTAAACTAAGACAAGCTACATGTATGTATGTAATAGGGAAAACAATAATATTCCAAATGACAATCTACAGAAATTGCCTTGTTTAACATAATAAAATAGTTGATCATATTGGGGAAAAACGTTCCGGTTACGGCATTGTTTTTATTTCAGATAGAACGTGAAAACCACGATTATTGCTTTATTATGTATAATTGTATATATAGCAACAACTATTTCGAAAGTTTTTTAGTGTTTTAGTGATTCACGATGTCAGTGAATTATTATTAATGATCAGACGAAATGAAGAAACATGTTTAGGCACCACTGGATTGTTATTGTGTTGGAATATAGCATATATAGAAATCTTGTTATCATTATATCTCCTGTATTTAAGATCGGATTCGATCAAAACTTTCATAGATTGTAGAGTTCATGGTCTAGTTGTGCAAGAACAGAAAGGTAGAGGGGCATTCCAGATCTGAACGCTATACCAATTGACAAGATGCAAAAATGGCAAAAACAACTCATGTTGGGCGCTATTTTCCTGTTACACAAACCCCGCTGCGTTAACGCATAAGTATCCCTTACATGTGAGCAATTGTATTTCTGACATTTCTGTGCTGATGTGTACTTATAGCACCGTCGCGTTACAAGAAGGGTGATTTGTAATCAATATGTAAGGCATGTCAATTATTTGAAAAGAAAGAAGCGAGGTCGCCCACATTGATTCAAAATGCTTGGTAAAAATCTGGAAGAATGTAATTAAAAACTGCCGTGGCGTGTGTATGTCTCTGTGACAACATGTATTGCTTTCGCTATTGAGGCCTGGCATAGCGCAGTCGGTAGTGCAGCGGATTTGTAACCGGAGGCCCCGGGTTCAATCCTCCGTGGTGCCACTGAGTTTCGTCGGTGTGTTCTTGTGCAAGACACTTTCCTTTAGCCTCATCTGTCGGATGGGGACGTAAACGGGCGGTCCCGTGTATCGGTCTATCCTCCGAGCACGTTAAAGAACCATAGAAATCTATTCGATAATAAGAGAAGGGCACGGTTCCCGGATTCATATGTATCATTCCCCTCTCTCTGGGGAGGCTCTAAATAACCTATACTGTGTTGATGATCCGTTAAACAACATGTATTCACTTCTTTCACATAAACAGTACAATGCTAATTAACTATTAAACTAATTAGTAAAATGCATGTTAAACAAAGGTCTTCTGGTTTAAAGTGTCCTATTATTTGTAAAGGAATGCGTAATTTAATTGGGGCAGTCTTACATGTATATGGAGGTAAATCGAAAACATCACAGAGAAACTTTCAGTTGTATCATCAACTTGTATGGGGTTTATGAGATTATAAGAATCCATCATGAGTATCCATGTGAGATAGGGAAATCTCACCCGAGGGTCAGAATTGTAACCAGGGACGAGGCTCTGCCGAGTGCCTGGTTGCAATTCTGATCCCGAGGGTGAGATTTCCCTATCTCATATGGATCACTCATGATGGATTATTTTTCTCCCATTATGTGTTTATTACCGCATAAAATCAATGACTTTGCTGATTTAACGCCAGAATAACGCAACGTCGACGTAACATCATGACGTCATAAGTCACATGTTATGTAAGATAGAGTTATCTCACATGAGGAAAATGTCTATCTCACATGAGCAGAAATGGGAGAAAACAGAATCTCACAATATCTTGCTCTTCAAAAAAAAAAAAAAAAAATGCCTACTGACCTCCCCTATATATTTTTTTAGAGCATGCAATAGGAAACACACCTAGTTTTTTTTGACCTTACAGATGGTGCTAGGAGACATATCAAGGCTATATAAAGAGCTCTCTTTTAGTAGCAGTGCACCAAGTTTTCCTTTAAAATCGTATTTCACTCACTTAAATACATCTGGATGCTTATTATGAAATTTTGAAGTGTAATTATCATAGTTGTGTTGCCTTTTACTTACAATATGTCATTTTGGTACTGGAATGGCAAAATTTATAATTTAGTGCCTCCATGGTTGACGATGTTGCATTGTAAACCTTCACACCGCTGCAGGTTCGAATCCCTCTGAGAACTCAACTTGTGAGAAAGTGTCGATTCTTACGGATGGTGGGAGGCATACACTACAGCTAGTCATGATTTTACCCAGGAATAAGTGTGTGGTCTGTCTCCACCACAAAAATAATGACCGTCATACATAGCCTAAAATGCACTGATAAATGATGTTTAAATACCAAACAAACAAATACTTTATAATTATATACTAAAGCCTAAAGGAAAAGAGAAAATCAACACGAGAATTTCTGCTTTATATTGTATATGAATAATATGCTGCTGTTAATTAAATGGCACATGACTAAATAACTTTTAATAAGACATTTTCTTTTGGAAAAAGGACTAAAACAACACATAACACACCAAATACTATCCCAGGCAGCTCCAAAGTTTCATTATTGACAGTCATAATTTTGAAATTTTAAAGAGTAATTATCATAGTTTTTACTTACAATATGCCATGGTAAATTTCCAATGCTGATTTCAATCTTTATTTATTTCTCAAATTTTAATGCTAAAATACCCATACAAATTGTTTATCTGGATCACTGGTGGTAGTTGGTTCCAGTATCATATTGTTCTTGGTAAAAAGGAATTTTGGTGGTAATTAAGTGCTAGAAAAAGGGATGAAAAAGTTCATATTTCAAGATGGAAAGAAATGACGGTGGTCAACATGATGCATATTAATTTGAAACCTTTTTCTCAAGTTCTGAACTTTCGCTTTTGATAAATAAGGTTACTGCTACTACTTCTTAAACAATTCCTAGGGAACCCTAATAAGGGAACTCCTATTCACGCATCTTGCTTTCATCTAATTCCCTTTAGTTAAAATACAAAGTCGTAGGAACGTTACCATGATTGCAGAAATTGGGGGCCAAGTGAATATTTTTAATAACGTTTTTGTCTAATGTTTCTTTGCTTGTCGCACATTTAAATGAATACAATAGCTTCTTTTTTTTCTGTCAACTGGTTAATTGTACACACTGTGACATTAAAAGTTCAATTTTTTTGGATGGTCATCAAACATGATGGGGGGTTGTGTGTGTGGGGATTCGGGTGGGGTGGGAGGGCGGAATAAAATGACTTTGTATACTGTCTCATCATTTTATGATTTAAGTAATACAAAGATGTAATAGACACAAAAGAAGAAAATGCAACCATTTGATTTTTTTATATGAATAAATACAATGTATTAACTAATTCATAAAATATACTCTCCCTTCCTTTTCTAAGTATAATGGTCCAAATTATGCGGCGGTCCGTCACGTTTAACACGAATAATGGTACACCGCCATTTCTTGGGGCAATTAAGTGTTCTTAAATGTGGGGCAAGTGACATAATGGGCAGGGCAAGTGACTTTTGAAAATCCACTTGCCCTGGGCAAGTGGATTTTCAAAATATTTCCAGAACCCTGATATATATACAGTATTGAAGGGTAAACTTTTTTCCCCCCAATTAAAATGTACCTGTTGATGATTGTAAGTAATAACATACATATTGAAATTGTGTTTTGGGTAGTTTTTAAGTGGGTTATGATTTGATTTTAGCAAAATAAATAATGTAACTTTGCCATTTTAAAAAACAATCATTTTCTTGGATCAACATGTATATTTTTTTTCTCACTTACAAAGTACCCCCGGGTACCTGTTGATATCATTGCAAATAATAACATACATATTGAAATTGTGTTTAGGGTAGTTTTTAAGCACAAACGTCGGTCATTCTTTTTCATCGCAATTTCACACTTCTTGGTATGAGAACAAAACACTAAAAAAAAGCAATTAAAATTTGCTACAAACACGAAAAACCCATGCAAATCATGCTCACTTAATTAATCATTTAAATGTTATCCTCACAAACATTATCTAGACTGAAAAAATTGAATGAATGAATGAATGGTGTTTTACGGCACGTCGACACATAAATAGGTCATATTGTGCGCAAAAATCGACGAAAAATTAAGAAATAAGTATTATTTAAAAATTAATGTAAATATATAAAGATAAAACTATTAAAAAATAAGGGATGATAAGGTGTAATATAAACTATGTATGTAAATCAATAAATGCCCGTCAACGGGTATATAAACAAGTATATATATATATATAAGAACACATTATAATGATTTATATAGTCTGATCTCTTTTAGGAAATCTAAAACAAGACTAAAATCTACAGTATCAAATAACTCTTTCATAGTAGTAACATTGTAGTACCTTTGACGCATAGGATCAAAGTCTACACATTCCAATAAGATGTGTTTGACCGTTAACGGTGCAAAGCAGGGTATACATTCATGAAAAAATTGAACCACTTGATGATTGCTGCCACGCTTTTATTTTGTTTCCCTTCGTTCATTTAACCTTTAAAGAAATTGTTCGAAATAACATCAATCAATATATAAAGGTTATTTATTTGGCTTTCTAACCATGCATCTTATGTAAATAGTCATTAAACAATACATGTATATGTTTGATGACCAAAACAATAAACACACGGTGATATGCATAAACGCTTTAAGAAAATATAAAAATGTGTTATATTTCCTTTCCAACTGGAGTTTTTACCTATTTATTTAACCGTTATTTGGAATAAAATTAAACCATTAGAAAGGTTAATTATTTGGTTTTCTAACCATGCATCTTATTTAAACATTTATTAAACAATAAATGTTTGATGACCAAAACAATAAACACATGGGGATGCGCGTAAACGCATTAAGAATAGAAAAAATGTGAAACATTTCCGTTCCAACTTGAGAATTTTCCTATTTATTTAACCGTTATTTGGAATAAAGTTATACCATTGGAAAGGTTATTTATTTGGCTTTCTGGCTGTGCAAGATATGTAAAAAAAACAGTAAAACAAGGCTTGAAGGATATATTATGTTTGTTTGCAATGTAGATGGGTGTGTCGTACATTGAAGCCTCTCTCATACCGCCACGATAAGCACAGTAAAAATCGATAAATGCAGCATATAATCGATAAACTTACATGGACGACAAGTGTTTTCAGTTGAATACAGAGTTGGTACTGTCGTGTCATATCATGGCGGTATGCGAGAGGCCTCGATGTACAATACACCCATCTATATTGCAAACAGACATTATAATATTCATGTTTTACTGATTTTTTACATAACTTGTGTTGCCAGCAAGCCAAATAAATAACCTTTCTAATGGTGTAATTGTATTTCAAAAAACGGTTATATAAATAGGAAAAATATCCAGTTGAAACGGAAATGTATCACATTTTTCCTTTTCTTCAGGGCTCACGCTGCCATACGCCATGGTCGACATTTGCGATTATTTTATAATACTGTCGATCAGGGCTTCTAAAATTTTAAAATGCAAATCGGTCCAGTTTTTTTTACTGCCGTAAGAATCGCACTTATTTTGAAAAAATCACTAAAATCGCCGTACCCCACCTACCATGTCAGCTGCAACATGCATTTTTTCCGTTTAGTCATTGATATAGAGAACTATTTTAAATGTATGTTTGTATTATATTTGTATTATTTATAACTTACTTTATCACAATTTGTACATTTTAATGACTGACACCATGTCTTCGCTTTAATGAATAAATAATTTTCACTCAATATTAAAATTATTGATCATTTGAGGAATTGAACCGGAAGTGTTTAATAAACCGGGTAGGTATAAAACGCGGACTAACACGCGCGGACTAGCGTATTATATACGATTTTACATAAATTTGAGAAATATCGTTTTTCATCAATTAGCTTAATTAATACCAAATGTTACGACTAACGCAAACAATTTCGGTCCGACTTGAAAAAAAAACGGTGTCAGGTTTGAGCACTTTCCTTAATTAATGTCATTAATATTATACTTAAAGTTATTGTAAAAAAAAATCAAACAAACAATTAACACATCTCGGTAATTTTTTTTTTTTAATGACGCAAACAAATTTCAGTCCCAGCTTTGGCTACTTAAAAAAACAAACCGACACAAGCAAACAGGCTAACACCTTACGACTAACGGTATATCAAAGAAATTACAGACGGTAACACTCGCTTCAGTGAACCGACAGAACGCGTGATATACTTTCACTGATCACACATCAAAGGCATGCTAACTGGCTATAGACTCTTCCGGAAAACTCCCGACTATCGGTAATGGTTTAGTCCAAATTGACCAAATTGACCTACTTTCGCACAGCGAGTGACAAACAATCGTGTTATGGATCAAAGAATATTGCCGCAAGGCATATTTTAGGATATCAGAAGGAGTGTGAAGGGCAATTGTAGATTTTTTAACGACCGATAGATAAAATATCTGGGACCGATTTAAACAGAGATTTTGAAAAGAAAAACGGTCCGGAGAAACAGATTTCGGTCTGGAAACCAATAAACCGGCGATTTTAGAAGCCCTGCTGTCGATTATTTCAAGGAAATGTCGAAAAAAATGGTGATTATTTTATTTAATATTTTTTTTTTAAATTTTTCGTATAATTTACTGTTTGACACCACAACTAATAAATGACCGCAATAAACATTATATAATCCGTTCACGCCCACTGTGATGTCGCCACGCGCTAATCGATTATCGCTTGTAAAAGTTGTTAATTCCCTTAATTGGCACTTTGCTGTCGGATAATCGGCATTGTTGATACAAGCAACCATCATGTGATTAATGGACCGAATAGCCAATCAGATCAGGGCTCCAAGAATAGGATAGCCCGACGCCCGGGGCTAGTCCAATCTGAATCCGAGCTAGTCTCTCTTTCAAAAATGGTTGCCCGTCGGGCTAGTCTAAAAAAATCTCGGGACAATCAAAAATACAACCAGAAATTGTGTTTTATTGCATGTAATTTGCAGCCGTATTTGTTAAAAATTATCTCCCTTCATTGAAGTTCATCAATTTGAAAGTGCGCATTTCATTGGTTGATTACATGATTTGAACCAATCGCATTACAGCTTTCATATTCACGCAAATTTGTCACGTTGGACAGAAGAAGAAATATCATTCGAATATTAATAGTTTGAACGTAGATTTCATTTTAATATACTTTCTTTCGATGAATTGCTGTATATTCTTTTTCTAAATAGCAAGTCTGTATCTTTAAAACGTTTAACAACAAACGCTTATTCACAAATGCAAGCTGCTAAGTAACACCGGGAACGCGCACCTGTTTTAGATGGTTTAATGTGCGGGACCCGGAACGGTTTTTGACGTGATTTGCGGCGCGATCCTAAAACAGTAAAAATAAAAAAATATTGTTTTAGTTATGTGATGCAATGGATATAAAAGGAAAATAGAACCTTCTAGTTTGATTCTAATCACATGTGTATTATTAATTAATTAAATAAAGCAAAGTAAAAAAGAAAAACATTTGATATCGACAAAATAATGTACCGGCAACTATTCATTGGTAATAATAATTTCGGGGCAAGGTAAAAACAAATCAGGACAAGTGACTTTTCAGTCAGGGCAAGTGGACTTTCGAAATCTACTTGCCCTGGGCTATTCCCCAATTTTAATTTTCTTGGAGCCCTGCAGATATGCCGTTATTTGGGTATTTGTTATCTTTCGGACGATTGACCAATCAGACAATCCGTTACGCATCCAACAGTAGGTACAGTTTCCTGTTTGTTTTTCTGTACACAAACTACGAAGTGATGAAATTAATTTGTGTTAGCCGACAAAGGTGGTTAATTGAACGCACTATTATGAATATAGGCGCTACTTTCACCTGCTTTAATAGCTATCCCATCATGATCCCGATAGGTAGCAAACTCCCATGTGTATTGTGAACTGTGAAAACACTTACAATAAAGTAATTAAAACCTGTGCCTGGCTTCGTGTCGGCAGTTTCAGTTTGTCACAACTTTGAGATCGACAATTAATGACATAAAACTACATTATCCTACTATTAGGGTTGTGTTTTCTTTCCTTTTGATAAGAAAGACCATTTTTGGTATTCAAACACATTAATGCATGAAAAAAGTTTGTAATTGATGGTATTTCGATTGAATGTTTGAAATTTTTCGGGCCGTAAAAGTGTGGTGTCATAGTACTTCGGATGGTACATAATTTCAGATTTTTTTTACATAATCGAATAAGAAAAACTCCTTTACAAATACATATTGGTGGAAAGAAAAACAATATATAGATGAATAAATACAGATACATACAGTATATTTCTATACATTATTTAATCCATCATTCTTTCTTTTATCACTGTGTAAGGAGCTCCTGAAATCCTACTTTTAAATGAATTCTAATCTAGGCTCCTACTTCTTTCACTTGGAGAAAGTGGTGACAAAAAGAAAAATATAGCCAGAGGAGGCCTTAATAGTCTAATAACACCTGATTGAAAATTTGGCTCTTACGACTGACCGAATTTTCTTACACATTAAAGTTGGCTATTATTTTCTTAACTAAAAAATGTGTGGCTATTAATTTAAAATGACCAGTGTGAGCACTGTTTCTTAAAGCGTTTACGCTTATCACCATGTGTTTTATGTTTGGTCATCAAACATTTATTTTTTATAGAAAGCCGAATAAATGACCTTTCTAATGGTGTAATTTTATTCCAAATAACGCTTAAATACTCGGTTTTCAGGTCGGCTGTTTTAGTATTTTAATCAGTTAAAATTGTTGACAAAATCGAAATGCAATGCTTGTAAAATGCTCTCATTTCCAAGTTGGTTGCTGCAAAACGTAATTGTAAATACCTTTTCACGATTTGCGTGGGTTTTTCGTGTTTTTAGCAAATTTTAATTGCTTTATTTAGTGTTTTGTTCTCAAACCAAGAAGTGTAAAATTGCGATGAAAAAAGATGACCGATGTTCGTGCTTTAAAACTACCTTAAATAAAATTTCAATATGTATGTTATTACTTGCAATCATCAACAGGTACTGTATAAGTCAGAAAAACATTTTACCCTTCCATAAAAGAGATTTTTTTACCCTTCCATAAAATATACATGTTGATCAAAAAAAAATGGCCAAGTTAATAAAAAATTTTTTGTTAAAATCAAAGTCATAAACCACTTAAAAACTACCCTAAACACAATTTCAATATGTCTGTTATTACTTGCAATCATCAGCAGGTACTTTGTAAGTGAGAAAAAAAAGTTTACTCTTCCATAAAACATACATGTTGATGCAATTTTTTTTTAAAAAATGGCGGAGTTAAAAATTGTTTTTTTGCTAAAATCAAAATCATAACCCACTTAAAAACTACCCTTAACACAATTTCAATATGTATGTTATTACTTGCAATTATTAACAGGTACTGTTTAATTGAGAAAAAAAGTTTACCCTTCCATAAAATATACATGCTAATAAATCCAGGAGAAAAAAAAAAAACGTTCAAAATGGACAAGTTAAAAAAAATTGTGGCAACTAATCATGTCGTTTATAATGTCTTCAACCATAAAACGCGATAAATCATGGAGTGAAATCACATTGTACATGCTAAAACATGGCGGCTTAAGTGAACGTTAATCACCGAAGTATTCCGAATGAGTCAACGACAAGTGTTTGGAACACTTCTGTCCGAGACCAGTCCCTTTAATTATCACCCCAGCCGCGTCAGAAATTTGACACAACTGTTCATTTTGGTAGGTGATAGACTCGGTCTTTTATCGAACATGTTCAACCAAGTTTACAAACTATTGAATTTACAGAGCGATTCTTTTAAAACCCTGCATATTTCATGCATATCTATTCAAATTGATTCAATACATGCATCTTTTAAAATCAAATCTTGAAAAGTATCGCCTGTTTACTTTGCCAAAGATTTTTATGTTACTATAGAACCTAGGGATAAAAACTGAGAAACACAACACTTATCACCTGCTGAAACTAATGTAAAACCTCAACATCTCACCAAAGGCAACTTATGAATTACCCACCAGGTTACTCAGCATATGGCAACAGATGGGTATAAAGATAATGTTTACAAAGATCTTCTTGGAAAAAATAATCTTTTAGTAAAAATGGTTATGGTGTCAGATTAAACAATTAGAAAACGACATTGTGTCAAAAATAAACTGAAGTTTAGAAACTTAAAACACTTATTCATAAACTTGTTCAACTCTTTTCAACTGTACCCCTCCCATCCATCTTTCATTATGATTAACGGAAATAATGGCAACTTACCGCTGATGTCCCAAATGGAAGCACAAAGCAATAAACTCCAATTATTGTGAGACAATATACACAAACGTACTGAGTCCACATGTTGAGTGTTTAAATGTGTTGCCTTCAAGGATTCATTGCAAAATGATTTCCAATATTGTTTCTGTGTTTACGTTGACATATAGTACGAGCGTCTGTCTAACAAAGATTTCGCTCACGTCTAAACATAAGGAGCATTTTGATTGGTCTATTCGCTAATATTGCAACCAATAAACAAGAAGCATACATAGTTTTAAAACGAGGTAATTGAGGGGTTCCTTGAACGGAAATTGATTGACTGATTCAATCAGTGAAGTAATAAGAGGTGAATGGTGACCACTAATGGAGATATAGCGCAGCTGACTGAAATCTCGTATGGCTTCGAGAAGTGGAAGGAATCTCGATTTAGCGGTAACATTTTCGAATGATGGAGCAAGCGTACCACTTTCCGAGAGCAAGCGTACCGCATATATAGATATATACTAACAGAGCTATCCACACGTTGTCAACAAGTCAGTGCATATGTACGACATGTAGAGATAGAGCTATCTACATGTTGTCAACAAGTCTCTGCAGATGTACGACATGTAGTGACAGACTATCTACGTGTTTTCAAAGATTCACTGCAGATGAACTACATGTAGTGACAGAGCCAATTACATTTTGTTACCAAGTCTATGCAGATGGACGATATGTAGTAATAGAGCTATTTACATGTTGTCTACACGTCAATGCGGGTGGCCTACACGTATAAAACAGACATATCAACGTGTTGTCAACAAGTCACTGTAAATGGATGACAAGCAGTAACAGAGCTATCCACGTGTTGTGTACAAGTCAATCCCTAAGGATGACATGCAACAATATAGTTGTCCACATGTTGTCAGCAAGTCACTGTAATTGGACGACATGCAGTAATAGAGCTATCAACTTGTTGACAACAAGTTATTGTAGAAAGACGTCTCTAAAATGGGTTAACACTTACATTTTTTTGATTACAGACAAAACAACATTTTGAAAATATCATGTTTTTTAACTATATAGTGTTCCAGCTATGAACATACATGATATACTATTTGATTATATGAACATGTGTATTCATGTAGAACAAATGCACGAATGAAAAAGACTTTAAAATATACTTTATCAAAAATATAACTATATAAAGGACATTTATAGGTGAGTTCAAAATATCCATGCTTATAAGCAGTCAACGTCAAGAATGAAAATTATTAGCAGTTGCAATCTTACTTAAGATTCAGAAACGTACATTGACGTATAACTTAGATAATTTTACATTTTTGAAAATGATATAATACATCCTATTGTACAATTCAAAGCCAACTTTTGCTTCTATAATGGTGTCTGGAAATATTTTACTTTCGCTTTTATAAAGTATATTGAAGCTCATTTTAAAAACTGTTTTGACATTTCCGGGCTCTTTTATTTGTGTTTTGTTCGTTGAATTGTGTTTTACGCCATTTTCGCGCATTTTAGGCCATATATATGACGTTTGATTTGTTCTTGGTGGAGGCAGATCATCCATTCTTTCCTGGGTAGATCCTGTACTGTATATCTACTGCCAGTCGTAAGAATCGACACATTCTCACAAGTCGAGTACCCAGTGGGAAGCGAACTGCAGCTTGGTGACTTGCGGGAAAATTGCTTAAAGTCGGTCTTTGGTATATTTGTTGATAAATTGTAATGTTTGACACGCTTTTTTTAACACGGGCGTCGTTGTTGTTTGTGGAACTATTTGTCGACTGCAGAGAAAACGGCATCACGCCGTCTGCTGACCTAATGAATGTTGTAAATTTGACAGTGTGCATATACAAGTGACTGTAGAAAAAAGTAATCGAGAAAGGTGGTAAATTGTTGGATATTCAAAAGTTCTCCCACAAACTATTTCTCTGACATGCATTGAACACAATCCCAAATTGGACCGACGCAGAACGTAAATTACGTGAAACATACTGGATAAGACGCTTAAACACAAAACATCCGGTAGGAATCAACAAAGGTACTGTAAACAAAGAGCAAATTAAATACACAATGTACAGGAGTGATGAAAACAGATTTACCGATTTGGAACGGTCAATAAGCAATATGGCCTACTGGTTTTCAGTAAGCAAAATGGCCTACCGGTTTTCAGTAGGCAATATGGCCTACTGGTTAGCTTGTATCGATTTTATATGTACACAACCTCGCTATTATCAGGTATTCAGCACCCAAATCGACAGGACAGTGTACATAAACATACATGCCACCAAAAGGAAATCTCTAGCAATAAAATCCACATCGATAGAAATTAGCGAACGGCACACGTATATGTTGTTGTAAAAATATATTAAACAATAAAGAATTTGAAACACCTCAGGATGTATCAAGACGTACGTGTACTGAACAACCACAGGAGTTGGAGACAAAGAGAAAACCAATGTAGGGTACAACAGCTGCTAATATCTTTAAATCTCAAAAATATTTTCAGAACATAATATACGATACAATCACTATCACACATCGAAAGCACGTACCTGTGGTGAATAATTGCTGGATCAGGTTTAACAATGGGCATCCGCCTTTTTTGTGTTGTTTTGTTTAATTATTGTTGTTTCGTTGGGAGTGGGTGTGGAGGTGGGGGCGAGGGGTCGTTGTCCGAGATGGTTAGAGTCTCTGACTTGAAATCCTTCACCGCTATGGGTTCGATCCCTCATGGGCCTCGGAAACTTTTTATATGAGTAATCTATCCAGCTGGCTTGCGAAACTTCGGTGGTTTTACACAGATCTTTCTCCACCAATGGAAGCTGGAAAGTCGCGATATGACCTTAGCTATTGGTGCGACTATAAAATCAAATTTAGTTTAACTCAATTCTTGGGGAGTGGGGTTTGTTGTTGTGCTATTGTTGTTTAGGTTAGTGGTGAAGGAAGGTAATAACATAATATGAATATGAATGACTTTAACCTATTTTTCGGACTTCATTTAAAAGTTTTATTTATGTGACTGGCAGTGCTAAAGTCCGGCATCCGTGTCCCATGGACTCATATTCTAGTTTGCAAACCTAATTATGTTAAACGATTTGAGAAATAATGTACGAAACTACGGAATAAATCTGATTGGTTTCCATTACTGTAAAAAATATACTGACAGACCCTGTTACACTTTTTGCAGAGTTAAACAATAAGTTATTATTTAATATTTGCATATTTGCAAAATGTGTATCTAATATTTATTTCTTTGCCCAAGATCACAGTCTTCTGGATCGAGACGTACCGTGTGCCGTATGCAGATCAGCACGAACCGGCATGCTGATGATTCTGGGCAGGAACGAGTGTTACGCTGGTTGGACACTGGAATACTGGGGATATCTGACAGCAGGTTACTATGGGCATCCTGCAGCTTCGGAATATTCGTGTTTCGATACAGAACCTGAATCCCCTTCAAAAGATAATGCAGATAGAAATGATTTTCTTTTTTATTTTGCAGAAGGAATTTATGGCTCACTAAATTGTCCGCCATACGTGGAGGAGCGTGAACTTACATGTGCTGTTTGCACAAAATAAACTTGTGTTATATATGACATTAATAAGTCTTCAAATATAGTTATTTCAATTAGTACATGATATGTGTATGCATATAATTATGATTTGCAAACACTTTTTAAAGGAATTGTATAATTTCGTGGTATTTTACAAGTCAAGTACCTCAAATAAATTATACTATAGGCAATGTGTTGTTTTTTAACACATATTCCACTTCGCTAAATAATTGCTTTTACTTCAGATTCTGCAGAAATCAATTACTACATAAATCCTCCAATTTCTAACTGGGCAAATCTTTTTATAATATTATTTAAAAGGCAACCGAGTTGTGATGCAAACAGATTACTCAAGGAAGGTAACTAGTACACATACTTCTAATATATATTTAATGGAGTTACTTTCCCTTCACATGTAAATACACAGTTATCTTTTTCAAGTTTTCTTTTATAGTTACCTACACAATTCCATGTTCACCGTCATATGCATACCAACTTGGAGATTGCTCAAATGTTTGTACTATTGAAAGTTAAATATTCAGTTCTGCTCAACCCGATACTAGAGGGCGTGAACACTAGCAGGCATTATTCACTACAGTTCATGAACAGTCTCAATTAACCCGAGACTCCAATATTTTTTTTGTATTTATCGTGTTCGTCGATTTCCAAATTTTTCCGCTCATACTTTGCTTATTTACCTACTTTATGCAGTAGTATGATTTAAATTGTATATTAGGGTGTTACGTATAATAGGGTGTTACGTATAATTGTCAAAAAATGCATTTCATCTTAGGAATACATACACGTCTCTGAGTAAGTTTCTGAATCTTAAGCTTGCTATCAGTAATATTGTAACTGTTCTTGACATCTCAACTATATATGATAAATGTTCCACCCTAAGGATAAGACTGATAAACAGGAAAAATGTGGTCCCATTTATCATATAACGTGTGATGGACATGACGATAGTCAGTGCCATCAGGACTATATTGGTGAAACGGAAAGAACATTGAAAGCTAGATTTATGGAAAATAGAAGACCAAGTTGGTATCACACCATGTTCACAATGTCAGTCCTTGTCGTGTTGTCTCTATGGACTCGGTGAGACTCTTGGACCAAGAACCCGCTTGGTTTGAGCGGTGGGTTAAGGAAGTCGTGAACGTCCGGGCGCACAAACCTTGAACAAGGACGGGGGCATCTGGGTTAAGATATTACACACCCACATGAACTATGGCTTATACAGACTAAACATGTAGTTTTTTCTCTAGCGAAAGTTTTGTATATACGTAGTGTGGAGATGTGTTAAGTACTTTTAAATGCAAAAGTAAACTGAGGTACTGGGTACCGGTTACACAGTTTCTCCTTGGTCTGTTAACCTGTTTTTAACCATGGTACAAGATGCTAACATCGCTCACTAATCCTTCGAGCGAATCCTTCGAGCGGCGTTGACGCCCAGTAAAATTAACATCAGTCCGCTGAAGAAGTCGTGAGTACTAGGACGAAAGCTCCAGTTTAGCCTTCTAATTTATTATGTATATGTGGTTGCGCCAAGCCGCCGCGGAGGGATATTTACTTAAAAACGTCACGCGCAAAAAACGTAAACAAACTGCGTTTTGAGCAGATTTCAGGATGGCGGTCAAAATGACACCAGTGATGTAAACTGTATTCAACTGACAATGTACAACGATGACACACATAAACAAATACATGAATTCGTTTGTTACAGAATGGATTTTAAGTTTTTCGTGTTTTGTCGATTCTTTTTTATTAAAAATACGATTTCTAGGTCTTTACAAATTACCGAATGTTTCGAAAATGTATGTGAAATTTGAGCTTTTAATCAAATTGATAATTACAGTTTGTTCTTATATCGAGAAAGTCTTCCTCTACAGGCCTGTAAAATTTCATCAAAATTTGGAAAATGTACTTTTTCTACCCCAAAAAACCGTTTCATGACCGTTCATAAAATTACACACAGAAAAGTGAGACTCTCTTCAACCGTGTGCTTCATGCAAAAATCTTTCAGAATCACATTTTTATCACTTCAATTAAAACATAATTTATACAAGCCATTTCCTTATAAAATAACCATCATTTTCATGGTCTACTTTTAAAAATAAATTGAGGTCTATGTTGTGTTATTGTGAAAATTATTTCAGTCAACAAACATGCGAAAGAGCAAAATGTCAGCTGTTTATCGATCGACTTCAATTTGTTTATTTTGTACCTCGATTTGTATGAAGATTTTAACATCGAGAAAAAAGACAAGAACATGAAGGATGAGTTTAATCCTTCCTCTGGCAGTATGTGAATTTTCAAGCAAATTTGAATAAAGTACTTTTTTCTACCCATAAAGACGTTTGGTCACTGTTTTACGTAAGCGTGTAGTTTTGTTTACACGGCATGGAATACGACATGCAATACATCGGTCAGTTCTCTGTGTGATAAATTCTGAAATTACCTGATATATTGTAGCGAACTGACAGACGACAAGAGACAAGAGACAAAATATTTATGCTAACATGATATATTTTAAAATCGATTTTTATTGTAAATATTGCAAAAAGTTCAATACAATGGTTGTAATAGTATAATCACAGTGTGAAAAGGGGTACGCGGACAATTTTTAAATCTTCGTTCAAAAGGACGTGTGTTTTTATTGGTTTTTTTTGGTCGAAGAGCCCTTTAAAAAAAGTATCATTGGCTACTATCCTTTCGACCCATCCCTGGGTAGAAGCAGTACTGTACACCTCCCGCCATCTGTAAGAATCGACACTTCCTGACTTACAAGTCGAGCTCCCAGTGGGATGATCTATGGATGGTGCAGAAAAGCTAATGTTTATATGCATCACGCAGGGACCAGTGGGGTGGGCATGGACATTCTTTGAATATTCGAAAAAGGCTTCAGTACAAATGTAATCGTTCATAAACTGGACCACTTACAACAATTCGAGCTTTTTCCTTTTTTTGTATCTTACGCCTGCATTACCGGAAAGCCTCCGCCTTACTCTCGGTTGCTAAAGCAATGCAGGCGTAGCGATTCCCGCGCGTGAGAGTGCACACACTTGCCTCTTTAATTACATCTCAAACTGTTTAATATCTGTCATTATTTATTATAAAACTGGAAATGTGCTTAAAGAGGTTCGTTTTTATCCATTTAAAGTGTCTGAAATGTGGCTTTAAAGGTACTGGGAGGAGTTAGTGCCAATACAAATACAAGAGAAAACCCTCATAGTGTGCTTCGGTTTCATATGAAACGTGCACATGTATTACATTTTAAATAAGGCACATATTAAGTTCGGTTGAGTTATTATTTGTGAAATTATTTATTATTTGCGTACCAAAAAGAGGAGAAACAGCCCACACAAGGATTTCCCCTCTCCCAATCAAAATTAGACGATCATCATCACTTCACCAATTCAAATGCTTAAATTGCTAAAAGACCTTTCGACCCATCCCCTACACCCCACGCACCCCACCCCCTCCCCTCCCCTCCCACACACAACAGCCTGCACATTTTTTTTAAATGGACAGAATTAATCTCTAGAACGCGAACTATGATTTTAAATGTATTTTAAAGGCCATTTGGATTGTCGTCGCTAATATAATATGAACTAGGTCTTTATTGATTTGAACAGCGACCGCAGAGTGAAGTAAGATGGGTGAATAGTCCCATTAGACATGCCATCACCAGGGCTCCAGCTCCTTAGGTTCAACACCTTTTCCACTGTGTAACTGAGGCCTCTTTTTTGAAATAGTCTGTGAAATAGCATCTTTGAAACAATCTGTGTATTAAACCGTGCCAGCGCCTTTACCTCTGAGATACCAAGAACACACGATTTGCAATCAACCACTTACATGTATGTGTACCCTGCTGCACCCCTCCCCCCACACACTGTTTAACTCATCCTAGTGGGTTCGGGGTCCCTCCCGCCCTCACTCTGTTTAACTTATCCTAATGGGGTTCGGGGTCATGCTACTCGTATTATGTTTTTGATGTTACAATGCGCGTACTGACGTATATTTCAGAGTTATAAAACGGTAGATAAAGGTAAGTACACACATGCACCTGAAAATACCCCCCTATAACTCCTCCATTGTTATTGCATTTTTGGACTTTTTACATTTTCCTATGGCTTCCGTTTTTATTTCATTTTTGGACTTTTCGTGTTTGGTTTTAATTTTTCAAATTGATATATATAGGCCCGGGCCTATATGGCCTAAAAGTAGCTACGCCGATGAATTCCCCATCTGTCAAGGAACTCGGCACTGAATGTCTTGTCATACAGAAGTGGTTCTCAGGATCACCCCTGACGATACCTCAAATAGAACAGGTTGTAAAAAGTCGTGTCTCGACTTGGACTCGGTCTTGAACCCAGTATATCAGCTCTCTTAATACAATACTATGGGTGCCAGGTGGCCATTTGAATGCCCCCGGCCGGTTATATAGTGTTATAATTTCACTTAATTATTGAGACTGACAGCGCCGAAGCAGTCCATGGGGTGGGGGTCCCTAGTTTCATATTCAGTTCGCCTTAATTTTTAATGACCTTTTTTTCTGATCTATGGTTAGTTTTTTTTGTATGGTGTTGTTTTACGTAATTTTCAACACATTTAAGGTTTTAATTATATGACGGTCGGTTTTTTGTTGTTTGGTGGAGGCAGACCACCCAATTTGTCCTGGGTAGAAGCAGTACTGTACACCTCCCGCCATCCGTAAGAATCGACACTTCCATACTTACAAGTCGAGCTCCCAGTGGGATGATCTATGGATGGTGCAGAAAAGCTAATGTTTATATGCATCACGCAGGGACCAGTGGGGTGGGCATGGACATTCTTTGAATATTCGAAAAAGGCTTCAGTACAAATGTAATCGTTCATAAACTGGACCACTTACAACAATTCGAGCTTTTTCCTTTTTTTGTATCTTACGCCTGCATTACCGGAAAGCCTCCGCCTTACTCTCGGTTGCTAAAGCAATGCAGGCGTAGCGATTCCCGCGCGTGAGAGTGCACACACTTGCCTCTTTAATTACATCTCAAACTGTTTGATATCTGTCATTATTTATTATAAAACTGGAAATGTGCTTAAAGAGGTTCGTTTTTATCCATTTAAAGTGTCTGAAATGTGGCTTTAAAGGTACTGGGAGGAGTTAGTGCCAATACAAATACAAGAGAAAACCCTCATAGTGTGCTTCGGTTTCATATGAAACGTGCACATGTATTACATTTTAAATAAGGCACATATTAAGTTCGGTTGAGTTATTATTTGTGAAATTATTTATTATTTGCGTACCAAAAAGAGGAGAAACAGCCCACACAAGGATTTCCCCTCTCCCAATCAAAATTAGACGATCATCATCACTTCACCAATTCAAATGCTTAAATTGCTAAAAGACCATCCAATGAAAGAGCAACTATATTCTTAAAACGTATATTGTCTCGTGGTCTAGCTTGTCTGTTGTCTCACCATGGGATAAATAAGAGCTATTAACATTATATATTTACTTTAATCGTATAAATCGGCTACTGTGCAGCTTCTTCTATTTTTCAATGTTCTAACGTACTTCAAATTTAAGATGGTCGCCAAAATGAGAAAAGTATGAAAAACAGCATTATGTATTATAACACATAAGTCTTCCATGTGCTTTTGTCAGCAAGGACATTTGTCATTCCTGAATTATGAAGCAGCACCATTTTAAATGGATTGGGGGCGGTCTGGAACCCAGACCAACTTGGAGTGTTCAAAGTTGATTTGCAGTGGATGAAGAGGTTGCTATGCAGTGAACCACAGTTGGAGTCCACTCCATTTGAGTCCACTCCAAATGACTCCAATGAGATTTGTAAATTTTAACTATCCACTACAAATGACTCCACAGAGATATCGTATTGTATCTACCCACTCCAAACCACTACCAAGAGATGTATTAATTTAGCTATCCACTCCAAATAACTACAAAGAGATGATCTGATTTTTGTCCACTCCAGGTGACTGCACACTGTTGTTTCTTTTTCAAAGTATTTCTGCTCGTTCATTACAGCATGTAATTTGTCATGGTGTATTTTTTTTAATTAAGTCTATTTGTTTACCGTTTGCTTCAAGGAGGATTTTGTTTATATCTCTTCAAAATACCGATATAAAAGGATATAATAGCAAGACACACTGTGTTGTTTATAATGCTTATTCGCGGAACAAAAGTTTCATATCCCTGCGAAACGTTACCATGGTCAACTATGGTCAACCTCTGCCAACCAGGGTGCACATGAACCATGGTTGGCAAAGGTCAGATGCTAAAAGTCCATGGTCAATCATGGTTTAATGATGTGACATGGAGCGGATCTAAGATTTCATGTTAGGCGGGGCATAAAAATGGGTTTTTAGATGGGCGTAAACATCTTTTTGGGTTAGCAAGAGCATCAATAATTGCAGGGCAATCCATAGTCCCCCACCGGCCCAGACAAACATTTTCCAGACATTTTCTATGTTGGAGGTCAAAGGTCAAGGTCAAGGTCACAATGACCAACTTTTGGTACGCGACACACCGCTATCCCAAAGTATTCACATACCAAGTTTGGTATCTCTAAGTGTTATAGTATTGAAATTACGGTCCGGACAAGCATTATTGAAAATACGGTCTAGACAAGCATTTTCTATGACAGAGGTCAAAGGTCAAGGTCAAGGTCACAGTGACATTATTTTGGTATGCGACACACCGCTATCCCAAGATGTATCCACATCCCAAGTTTAGTATCTCGAAGTGTTATAGTATTGAAAATACGCTCTTGACAAGCATTTTATATGACAGAGGTCACAGGTCAAGGTCAAGGTCATAGTGACCTAATTTTTCTACGCGACACACCGCTATCCCAAGGTATTCACATACCAAGTTTGGTATCTCTAAGTATTGAAATTACGGTCAGGACAAGTTTAGTATCTCGAAGTGTTATAGTATTGAAAATACGCTCTTGACAAGCATTTTCTATGACAGAGGTCACAGGTCAAGGTCAAGGTCATAGTGACCTTATTTTGGTACGCGACACACCGATATCCCAAGATGTATCCACATACCAAGTTTGGTATCTATAAGTGTTATAGTATTGAAAATACGGTCCGGACAAGCATTTTCTATGACAGAGGTCACAGGCCAAGGTCAAGATGACCTTATTTTGGTACGCGACACACCGCTATACCAAGATGTATCCACATACCAAGTTTGGTATCTCTAAGTGTTATAGTATTGAAAATACGATCCGGACAAGCATTTTCTATGCATTTATATGACAGAGGTCACAGGTCAAGGCGAATACATCACTATCCCAACATGTAATCACATATCACATACCAAGTTTGGTATCTCTAAGTGTTATAGTATTGAAAAAAGGTCCGGACAAGTATTTTCTATGATAGAGGTCACAGGTCAAGGTCACAATGACCTTACTTTGGTACGCGACATACCGCTATCCCAAGATGTATTCACACACCAAATTTGGCATCTCTAAGTGTTATAGTATTAAAAAAAACCGGTCCGGACAAGCATTTTCTATGATAGAGGTCACAGGTCAAGGTCACAATTACCTTATTTTGATACGCGATACACCGCTATCCCATGTTGTATTCACATACCAAGTTTGGTATCTCTAAGTGTTATAGTATTGAAAATACGGTCCGGACAAGCATTTTCTATGATAGCGGTCACAGGTCAAGGTCACAGTGAACTTTTTTTGGTACGCGACACACCGCTATCCCAAGATGTATCCACATACCAAGTTTGGTATCTCAAAGTCTTATAGTATTGAAAATATGGCCCGGACAAGCATTCCGGAAGGAAGGACGGACGGACGGACGGACGGATGGACGGACAGGGTGCGAACCTATAGTCCCACCATCGCTCCACCCCCGTGACCGGTAGAAGACTAAATAGTCCCCCCAGGACCGGTGGGGGACTAACAAGCAGAAAACCCCTCCAAATAACAAATAAACTATTGCCAATTTTAAAGTGTCGGGGGGGGGGGAGGGGGAGTGGGGGTGGTGCGCAGGCTTGCTCCCCCTCCCCACGGATACGCCCACGATGACCATGGACAAAGAAAAATTGCCCCCCCCCCCCATGATGACCATGGTCAAAGAAAGATTGTCCCCCCCCCCCCCCCCCCCCCCCCATGATGACCATGGTCAAAAAAGAAAGAGTGCCACCCCACCTCCGGATCCTCCCATGATGACCATGGTCAAAGAAGGATTGTTGCACCATTCTTGGTTAATTATGTTTTACTTAAACCAAGTAAAGCACAACTACTGATTGCTCAGTGTGAATGCATTTCTTTCTTTTTTTTAGTTCAACAGGAAATTACCTACATGGTGCTGATTTTTTAACGATTTCGCATGCGCATTCAATTTTTATTATGAGCGGGAAAATCAAATGATTACATTTTATGTTATTTCTTTGAAAATGATATGTTTTTGTCGTTAATTTAGGCCTATGTATTTAGACTTCGGAGAGTGTAAACTGGATTATTCTGCCGAGTGACAAATAATGACGTCGCCGTTTAGAACGCTCGCTCGGAAGAACGTTGTGCCCACAGAAATATTATAATATTGTTGTTAGATCTGTGGTTGTGCCTAACCATGCGGCGTTAATAAATGCGCAATAGTAAGTATTTTGGAACGATAACTCAACACATTTCTTGCATAAATACAATTCTATAAGTATTATTTCTTTCACTAAACACGGAACTCATGAATTTCTGTTTTTTTCGATAGGAAATTTGGTGTTGCAAGTTCGGACTACAATTTATGGCTCATTATGTCATCAATTTTCGCGAACATGCTATCCTTCGAAATTCAAAGACTGAGCCCAGTCTGTACGTATTTAGCCATGTAGCTATAGAAAACAGTTCATTCCAATTTCATTTAAATGCATACTTTCTGATTTAAACAATTTGTGAAGATTGTTTACGAGCATAAACAAAAAATGAAGTGGTTTTATGACCGCGGTTCCCAAATTAAATCGTTCGACTCGTCACTGAGCCAAAAACAAAAGTTAATCTGCTTTATATTATAAACACAAGATATGCTTGCTTATTAAAACAAAGAAGTGTATCAATATAATGAGAATTTTCAAGAAAATGATACATGTTTTCCGTTTTAAAGTGTGAATACTGTTTAAAATCTAATGTCAGTTGGAAAACATCGGCACAAGTAGTAGTAAATTCGGATAATATATATTTCGGACAAAATGTGTTCTGAAACAGATAAGGTTCTCTTTTTATTTCAAATATGCAACTACCAATGTTAAAGAATATTTTATCAAATGAGTTTTTAATTATAGGTTACATTTAAAACTTTTAAACTTTAATAGGGGGAAATTTAAAGAAATAATTATAGGACGACTTAATTATTTTTAAAAATCAGTTGTCAGTCCCAGACAGTGTGTTCATTTGCTTTACAATATTTTAAGCATGGTATGGGTAGTTTATATTATTGTTGCTAATTTAAAATAAAATTTCAAAATTTGGGGAGTGATAGGGAGCGTAGTCCACAATAATTGGGCCTCTGTACGCACTGGGGCTTGATACATGTTCCCAATAAGTTTAGCATACTATGAGAATCAGACCCGTGGCATATATATTGATCAAATTTCCTGCTGACTTGTTCGTCTCACAGTGTTGACATTTCTTGTTTTGATAAACATTTTGTTTACGTTTTATATTTCGGTAGGCTTAAAAGACTGAGCAAGATGCTGTGGAACTGCAACTGTGTGAGGAGACAGAAACCATGGCTGTCTGAAGGTATAACATTGCTGGTTTATATAAAATTTGGTATTGGTTAAAAAACCCATTAAATATTATAATTATAAATGTTTGATGTTAAAAGAATATGTGCTCAAATTGGTATGTAACAAAAGATTAATTTAGTTAAAACAATTGAATTGGGTTTTACGGCGCACCAACACATGAAATTCTATGTGACGCCTAACAGGAATGATGATGGTCAAGATAAAATATGGAGGATGGGCCAAAAGCACTGCAGCTTCAGAAACTGTAAGTTGAAAGCGAATATATTTGACCAAACGGCCCTGAATGCATACCTTTTGTAAAAGGTGTGATAAAGTATTTGGTAATTTCAGAAAAACTTTTTTTTTAAAGGTTTTCCTAAAAATAATTTATACTATTTAAGGCATCACACGTCACATGATATATTATGATTTTAGGAAAACTATTTTCAGATTTAGGTTTCTTGTAGTAGCCAAATATGGTGTGCGGATGAGGCGTGAGTAGCTGTCGCGGTGCATAGATAAAAGTATCTCGGTAGAAACACCTTGCCCAGCTAGAAGATTGTTTGGAGATGACAGTCTACTGACGCTGTACATCCATGGGCAAGACAGACAATGAGTTTAAAATCACTTTTAACAATGCATTGAGCTCTAGGCTCAACTTATATAGGGCTGCCACACTGAAATTATCGTGCAGTAGATGCATGACATGATACCCCACCCAGTCACATAATGACACCGGGCCTACCTGTCCTAGAACTACTGTTCATTTACTGAATGTCTAGCAAGGGATTACCATTTTTGCAAAGTCTGGTATGAACCGGCTTGGGATTGAACCCACGACCTCCCGCAAAGGAGGACACTCTACCACCAGGCCATGTCGCAGTGTACAAAGAGAGCAATGTCTCCTTACTTTATCAACGCCATTAAAAGTAGAAATCAATGTCATTGTTATTTTTGAAGTACAATTTGGAATGGAAATCAAACAATACATTCTGTTGGTATGTGTGTCTATCTGAAAGCCTAAAACAAATATTAAATATTAACTTTAACTTTTTTTATGTTGCGTTTGTATGGTCATTTTCAACACATGTAAGGTTATATATGACGGTCGATTTTTTGTGGTGGAGGCAGAACACCCACTTTTCCTGGGTAGAACCAGTACTGTACAGCTCCCGCCATCTAAGAATCGACACTTGAACCTGCAACGTTGTTAACCATTCGGCCACGGAGACGCTAAGTCCCAAGTCAGACATATCAAAGGTCAAACTTCATGTATATAGCTATAATGCTATGAATTTCTTACATTTAGAGGTATTTCAATATTGCCATGTATCGGTTTAAAGCAGTTAAAAGAAATGAATAAATATGTATTAATCCCACAGGTCTGATATTAGTCTCCAGTTACAAGGACGATTAGATGACAGATGAGGTATTGACAAGATTCGGTGTATCAGAAATGGGAAGTACAAGTCGCAGAAGTTAGAGAAGAGACAAAAAGGACAGTACAGCTAGTTAACATGATTTGACGGCTTAGCAAGCACCAGATCAGTTTTGCTAACAAGCCTATAAAATTAAATTAGAAATTAGCACGAATGTGAGATTCTGTTTATCACATAACAATTAAGCATATACAGTGTAGTTGTAAGAACTAAAACTTATAATCACTTAGTATGAAATTTGCATATTTTCAACCATCAAGGAAAATAACTATTAGTAAGCCAAATATAAATTTTCGTCATTAATTGTCTAGTCTCAGACCTCATTGACATTAGGACATTAGGACATCATGAACATATTGCATTATGCCTCTTTTTATAAAACTTCAACCTGTAACCTAACATAGGTCACAACTTGTCAAAATATTGACCTATGGTCATGAAACTTTATACAGTTTTTCCCTATCAATTTTTAGCTCTACTGGCCACAGGGTCAGCAGAGATTATAGGATGGCGAGTCGTCTGTCCGTCCGTTTAAAGTATATTCTTAAAATCTGTTGTATACAATCATGATATGCATAAGTTAATTGAAAGAATTTTAAAGCACCTGTGTATATATTATGAAATACAAAGCTTGGCTGAACTGTTAAACTACAGTTTCTGTCTTGTCTTTTCAGTAGTTCCACCTCTGTATTAAGAACTTTGTTTGTAGTCACAATGTAAAAAGTCACAGTTAACGTGATTTATAGATTCTGCATGTAATTTATTGCATGTAATGTAGGAAACAAGTCAGTAAATGACCTTCCTGAATCGTAGATATGTTTGTTTGAAACAGTGTCCGTCCTAATGTTGGGGGAAGACAGCGCATTTTAGGCTATACATATTATAAGAGGGTCGATTGTTTGTGGTGGAAGCAGTACACTTCAAACTCAGCATTTTTCGGCCCCGCCACAAAAGTGGTGCGGGCACATAGTGTTACCCTTGTACGCCCCGTTTTTACATTCAAGTATTTTATTGGGTCAATTCCTCAGATACCAAAAGCCGTACAGTTTTCAAACTTCATACACACTTAAATCTGTATGGCAGTGATATGTTTGTTTTTATCCAAATCAGGTCAATATCAATGACCTTGGCCTACTTTTTACACTTCGTTAATTTACATCGAAGTTCTACATTCAAGTTTTTTTCATCAAAGTGTTTTGTTAAGTCCATTTCTCCAACACCAGACGCCTTAGAGCTTTCAAACTTTACAAATGTTGATAACTACATGACAGCGCTATGTTCAAATACAAAGTGGGTCAATATGAATTACCTTGAATTTCTTTGACACTTTGTTAATTTACATTGAAGTTTTACAATGAAGTTTTTTTTATTAACTCAATTTCTCAGATACCAAAAGCCAAACAGTTTCCAAACTTCATAAACACATCTGTATGACAGCAATGTGTTCCTGCTCAAATCAGGTCAATATAAATGACCTTGACTTACTTTTTACACATTGTTAATTTAGATTGAAGTTTTACATTCAACTTTTTATTATGTCCATTACTCTGATACCAGAAGCAGTACAGCTTTTAAACTTCATACACATTTACATCTATATGACAGCAATATGTTCCTACCCAAATCAGGTCGATATAAATGACCCTGACCTACCTTTTACACTTTGTTATTTAACATTGACGTTTTCAGATTACCTGAGGTGATCTATAAGGCTCAAGGTGATCTATTGGGATCATTTTTCGTCCGTCGTCTTTAACTTTGGCTTCAAAACTTCTCCTCAGAAACCGCTTGGCCAATTTTGACCAAACTTCTCATGGATGATCCTTAGATAAATGGTTTTTAGATTTGTTAAAATTAGTTCAGTCGGACATTCAAGATGGCCGCCATTACCATATATTCGAAACGTTACAAAATCTACTTCTGAAGAACTGCTGGACAGATTACGAGTTTTTCTTTTAAAATGATTGCCAATGCCTAAATATCAAGTTTGTTCAAATAAAGTCTCCGGGCTTTAAAATGGCCATGCCCCGGGGGTGCAAAATTTGTATATAAAGGTTTGGCGTTTTTCATAGACTTATATAGGAAAAAAATTAAAAAAATCTTCTTTTCTGAACCCACAAGACACAGAGCTGTCATATATTACAAGTAGCATCAAAGAAGGATAAAAATATCGGACAGGGAAAGCATCATTCAAGGACGACACTCAACCAAAAAACACAAAAACAAACACGCAAACAAACAAACGAAAAGGCAAAAGTAATAAAAAATGCAAACGACATCACAAACACAAAAGGGTTGACGATAGGGCTACCGCCTTGGAACGGTCAGTGGCAAAGTAGGCCACTGGGGGTTCTAACATGTTCTAGGGTGCACCAAACCTCAAACTTAGCCTACTTAAAACAGGACAGTGTAAATAAAGAAATCCCGCCATGATTTAATCTCTAACCAACAAGGCAGCATCAATAGGCAATATAAGTAAAACACAAATATGCTCGTGTAAATATAATACAAAAACACAACAATAGCCTAGAAAGCCACAATGAAGGAGCTCAATGACTTGGCAGAAGCCAGAGCAACAAGAGAATAAACCATTAAGGGCACGACAGGAAAGATTATAGACAAACATCAAACGCCACCGTCCCAATGGGCTTTAGGTAGGCGTCATCATTGGGTCCACAGCCTGTCCGGTCATCGCACAATTAAAGGAGAAAGCATAGTGGCGAACTGTAAAAGGGTCCACCACCAAGCATGCAGTACGTTGCAAAATGATAGAGTCATAACTTCTTTTGATACACTTTTTAACAAGTTTAACAAAGATAGTATAAAGGTGATCATGACCATGAATCTTACGAAGTTTATAAATCACATCACCATAGAAGTCAGGTTGTGATAGTCCTTGTCGCAGAAGAGTCCTTAAATTACTTTTATATTTGGAAAGAAGACCAGGGTTACGATAATACAAGTTTGCAAAGGTTTTACGAAGTTTATGGTAACGGTAACCCTGATTGAGTAGCTTTTTAGTTATACAGAGATTACGAATATTAAAGTCCTCAATTCGAGTACAAGCTCTTGAAAAACGAATAAGTTGAGACACATAAACCCCATAAGAAGTTGCTCGGGGAACATCCCCATCCAAGTGGGGGTAATTAACAATGTCAAAATTGAAATCATCTCTCTTGTCATAGATTTTGCTAATTATTTCACCATTTCCAATCGAGAGATCTTAATCAAGAAAAGAAGCGTTATTATCAGATACATTAGCTTTATTAAGCGGAAGTTCTTTAGGATAAATGTTATGAACCATAGTTGGAAAGAAAGGGTTGTCAATGTTCAGTATGTCATCCAGATACCGAGAGGTGTCATTAAAAGATTCAATAACATCTGCCTGGGTATCTGGTGAAAGACTCAACATGAAATCCCTTTCATAGCAAAATAAAAACAAATCTGCGACAAGTGGTGCACAGTTCGTACCCATAGGGATACCAACAATTTGTCTATAAACGGTGGTACCATACCTGACGAAAATATTATCTAATAGGAATATGAGTGCTTCACAAACTTCATAGCAAGTCCACATAGTATAATTGTCTAAACTGCCGTTAGTGAAAAACCCTTTAATACTATTACATGCCAAAAATGTAGTATTTTCTATAGCGAATGTTTGTTGAATAAGAGAAACTAGCTTGTCTTTAATAAGATGATGTGGTAAGGTTGTATATAGTGTAGAGAAATCATAAGTACTTATTGATGAAACTTGACCTTTATTGAAAATTTTATCAAGAACGTCTCCTGAATTTTTTATAGACCAAAAAAAAATTAATCCCAGAGTTTTCATAAGTTTTATCACAATATAGTTTAACGTGATCTTTAACGGCAGTAAGACAAGAAGTTAAACGTTTGGAGATGTTTGTTGTGGTGCAGGCACTAGAATTAGAAATAAAGCGAGCCTTATACGGATTTTTATGTAATTTAGGAATCCAGTACATGGTAGGCAGTTTATTTTGCTTATCGTTTACACCAGCCTTGAAAGTAGTGCACCGAGTGATATTGAGGAAACAACATCATCCTCAGTATAATTAACTGGAGTATACGAATTGGTGCTGCCGAGTTCCAGAGATAAAACATTGACGTAATGTAGGCGTCAAACAATAATTACATTATTAGCTGCTTTATCTGCAGGAACTAAAACAAATTATTTTATGAAATTCCTGAATTCCCGATTTTAGATTACGAAAGGAAAACCTAGGTCTCGGAGGTAGTAAAGAGGGGTTAGCATTATATAAGTTAATACGTGTATCTATAATTTTAAGAATTGACTTTTTCCAAGTAGAAAGCGAGTTTGGTCCGCATGTTCTCTACGACACCATTTTATACTAAAATCTTCAATGGAGTGGGCGATCTGGGCACGACAGGCATTAAAATCAATAGTTGAAGGTAATCTATATTTAGGACCTTTCGAAAACAAATGCCGAATACGTTTATCAACAATATCAAAATTACCAGTGATGACATGGCCTGCTGGAGCATAGCAAAATTTTGATGTGTTGCATTCACATTCCTTAGGATTATTATGTACTATATCAAGGTAGAAACTATTTTGTTGTAATTGAAAATAATATTTCTAATAGGCATTTTATACTGATAACAAATTACAGGACTTTCGGAATTTTTTAAATATTTTGGGATAGAATCAGCTACATGAGTATCCTGAAAAACACTAGGCATGTCAATGAAATCAATACCTTTATTAATATATAGTAGTTTTAGAAAATGCCTGACGTGATCAGACTCCTTGTCAATATGGGGTCGGAGAACATGTTGTGTGTAGCTTTGAACTATGGAAGCAGTGTTATACAAGGGATCTGTACGAATGAAAATTTTGTCGGCTTCCTCGTCGATCAACTTTAGTGAAGAAATAGACAAAGAGGTAAGCCGTGAAAGCATAAAGTGCTTTCCAGACTGTTTAACAATAGTATGTAAATCAGCGACAGAAATAATTAAACGCAATTTACGTTTGATTTTACCATTACGCCTAAGACCATGAGACCTAAATTTACGCTTTCGAATAGAAAATATAGAACAAATGTCAATATTAGGATCTTTAGAAATATTTCCTTCTTGATAAATATTATCATTAAGGCCGAGTGGATAAGGTGTCTGTAAGTCTTTCATCC
The DNA here is from genome assembly GCA_037043455.1 of Cyrtodaria siliqua. Classification (NCBI taxonomy): domain Eukaryota; kingdom Metazoa; phylum Mollusca; class Bivalvia; order Adapedonta; family Hiatellidae; genus Cyrtodaria; species Cyrtodaria siliqua. The sequence continues at coordinate 40,590 of JAWPHD010009002.1, read as the reverse complement.
ACTTAAGTTCTGCAATATGTCTAGCTTTTAATTTGAAGCTTTTAGTAGCATCAGTATCAAAAAATAAATATTCAACCGGTTGAACAGTTACGTAGTTAAAATTATGACCTGACTGACGAAAGTGTTGGTACAAGTATTTTTTTATTTTTTTAGGATTACTTGCATTATATTTGTGTTCACGAAATCGAACTTTTAAGGATCGACCTGTTTGTCCAACATTTTGTATACCGCAAAGTGGTGCATTTCAAGTCAGAACATAAATGACGTGAGTAGAACGTCAATCAACATTTGAAGCTAGACTTATATTAAACAATCTACCATTAACAGCTGATTTAATGGTGGACTTGCACGATAAATAATTGCAACAACTGCACCTCTTAGCATTGCACTTATAAATAGAGGGAAACACCCTGCGTCTTGAATGAACTAAATGATTTCTGAAATGAGACTTTATATGGTATTTCCTCAAAACAGGTGATCCTAGAGGAGTTACGGAAACTTTTGAGCCATTATTAAAAATCCTAGTAATATTATTAGAAGGAACATGAAACGAAGTTGCCGAATGAAGATTTAAAGGTGTAAGGCGTACATATGGTTTAGTTCTAAGAAATGAAGAGTTATTTTGTGGAATTTGTATTGATGTCGCAGAGTGTAACCGAAGAGGTGAAAGATTTATTTTTAAAGTTTTAGCTAAAAGACTCATAATTATCAAGCCAGAGGTTTAATTAATATTTTGCATTTACTATGAGCTTATGGTCCTTTATCAAGTTTGTTCAAATGGTGACCCTGGGGTCAAATTTGGCCCCTTCCCAGGCGTCATAGTTTTACATAAGAAAAATAAATAAAATCTTTTTTGAAACTACAAGAGCCACCAATTTTTTGTTTAAATGTTGACCCTGGCCGCCCCGCCCCAGGGGTCACATGATTTACATAGACTTGTATAGGGAAACACTTTTAAAAAATCTCTTTCTCTGAAACTGCAATAGCCAGAGGTTTAATATTTTGCATTTGCTATAGGCTTATGGTCTGTACAAAGTTTGTTCGGATTTGTAACCGGAGGCCCCGGGTTCAATCCTCCGTGGGGCACTGAGTTCCGTCGGTGTGTCCTTGGGCAAGACACTTTCCCTTAGTCTCGTCCGTCTGATGGGGACGTAAACCGGGCAGTCCCGTGTATCGGTCTATCCTCCGAGCACGTTAAAGAACCATAGGAATCTATTCGATAATAAGAGTAGGGCAGGCTCCCGGATTCCTATGTATCCTTCCCCTCTCTGGGGCGGCTCTAAATAACCTATACTGTGTTGATCAGCCGTTAAACTACATTCAATTCAATTCCAAGTTTGTTCAAATGGTGACCCTGGGGTCAAATTTGGCCCGTCCCGAGCGTGAATGTTTTACATAGATGTATATAGTAAACAAATTAAACGTCTTATTCTGAAACTACAAGAGCCAGAGGTTGCATTTACTATGAGCTGATGATCCTTTACCAAGTTTATTCAAATGGTGAACCTGGGTCACATTTGGCCCTGCCCCAGGGGTCACGTTTTACATAGACTTGTATAGGGAAGAACTTAAAACATATTCTTCTCTGAAACCACAAGGCACACAGCTCTCATATATTACATATAGCCCTGGGGTCATATTTGACCAGGAGTTACACTCTAGCACCTTCATTTTGTTTTCGATCTTTACCAAACTTCGTCGGTGTCTTTATAGCATTTGTTGATTTACATATATACTGTTTATATTACTACCATATGATTATCATCCCTTATTTGTAAATAGTTTTAACTTTATATAATTACATTAATTTTTAATTACTACTTTATTTCTTCATCTTTCATCAGTTTTTGCGCACAATATGACCTATTTATGTGTCGACGTGCCGTAAAACACCATTCATTCATTATATCAAGTGGCCACATTTCTTGAACAATCTTAATCAAACTTGCACAGATTGACCATAAGATTTTGAAGAATTTCGATAATGGGCCAGTATTCAGGTGATCGATTGAGGGCCATCTTAGCCCTCTTGTTTATTAAGTTAAATATTCACATACCAAAAGCCTTACAGTATTCAAACGTCATACACACTTACATCTATATGGCACCATTATGTTCCTACCCAAATCAGGTCCATATAACATGCCTTTTAATTTTAAACTTAACATTTTGTTACTCCATTTTGGTAGGCAGAGGGGTAGCTTCATCATGACCCCTGCATTGTTTCAGGTGCCATCTCGCTCATATCTCTAGAGCAGTGGCAGAAAAACTATAACGTGTCTCCAGCGTAAATGGAGTGTCCACAATAGAATTTGCAACAATTCTGCAGTCCAGGGTGAGAAGGTTCTAGGCCCGTTCTCCATAGTTTATCTCGATGTACATGGAGGATGAGCCTGGCATGTTCATTCCAGTTAGGCGCCATATAACCTTTCATGTGTTTGTGCGCCTTAAAATCCCAATTCAATTGTTAGCAACTTATAACCCTTTAGGGGGGCATTCGTGTCCCTTGGGCACATTTTCTATTTACTATCTAGGCCAAGGAGGCGAAAGAATAACCAGCCATATATGCTAATGATCCGCTCCAATAGACTCTAAAGCCACTCCATTTAACTGCTATGCAAATTAGCTCCACCACAAACCCACCACTTTTTCCACTCCATTCCACTGCATTCAAATGATGTGCACTCCAAGTAACTCCAGGCTCCACTGTAATTCCACTCCTTTTCAACTACAAATAACTGCATCTATGAATATTGATTAGGTGCAGTGGAGTTACAGTCACATGGAGAGGAAAGTCATGTTTCAAATATTTAAATTAGGTGCTTGGGCAAAGAAGGTTCCACTACAGTGGAGTGGACCAGGATTAACTCTCATTCAACTGCATTGACCCACTCCATTTCCACTCTAAATGCCACTACAAACCCACTCATATTTCGCCTGGGAAGACTATAGGCGTCTATTCAAATACGTAACGTTTCATTTTCATATTCAATGTACATAATATTATGCTCTAACCACAACTTTGCCAAAATAAAATTCATAGTTATTGGACATGTCAATAGCATTGAATAATTGCTAAGGAAGAACTTTATACATATTTTCATAGAGTAAGACGAAGATGTGTGTTTATTTTCATGAACATAGTTAATAGAGGATCTTACATGAGAGCAGACGGAGCTAAAAGTGATCCCTAAGTGTCTATCATGTCCACTGGCACAGATATATATATATTATAGAGAGGTCAAGTGTAGTTTAAATGTTGGATACACTCAGGTTTGATGAATTCAGAAGTCATTCAACTGAAAAAGTGATCATTTGTTTAATAGGCATGTCAAACATATAATACATACTGGTAATGGCAGTGATTGAAGCGTATAAATTATTGGTGCAATATTATCAACAGTTTAGTAATATAATAATAACTATTAGCTTTGCATTATTCTAGTTTATTCTAGAAAAACTAATGGGACGCTGCGAGTTGTTAGCTTTTAAACAAATCAAGATTGCCGTGTGTCCCTTTAAGGTCCATAATTAATAAATGTTAATAAAACAATTTACAACCCTATGATGTTGTTTTTTTAAAGTTGTGTCACAGGTTTTGTGGGTAAAACTATGTATTTCAACATCTTAAATGGAATGATGAGTGTTTTTTTTCATTGAGTATGAAATAAGCAGAACTACTTTTTCACATCACTCTCAATGCTTGCGGGAGGAAACCAGCATGCATAGATCCTTGTGAAAAGCTTGAGTGTCAATTAGTGTTGAGCACAAGGTCTGTAGATGTAGTTCAAGATCATCCATTCAATTTATTGTTCAATACTTGGATCCATTACACTTGTTTACCATAACCTTGTGATTTGTGAAAATATCTGCTCTACATGAAATACTAAAACATGATCACTTTTAATAATATACAAAATATGTATTTTATATAGAACCTATACAGGCCAAATAAAATAAAAATTAAACCTGTGTACATATCATTGTCAATAAAAGTGGGCCAGTATATGTATTTGGTATCAAATATTTACTTGTTATGTTTTTACTCCATGGATTATATTTAGACCATAAGAACATTAAATAAAGAAAAATCTGACTGGCTGTAGGCTTAAACATATTAAAACTGATTATATTATTTTTTACCTCAGAATAACTGATTATTATTTGATTCCCAATAAAAAGAGGAGTCAGCAGTGTATTAAGGGAGTTAAGTTTAATTAAGGGGTCTGGTTTAATACAGTAAACACAGAACTGTATATTTAATTTGGTCTGAGTCAATATAAAATTTACTGAAAAAGATTACCAAATGTTTGTTTGTTTAATACTGAGAACGTGTGTATTGTTTAAGATCCTTTTCATGCTTTAATACTGTCTCTCAGTTCCACCTTTCAAGGCAAGGTTTCAAGGTTTTTAACTAGATTTATCTAATTATTATTATTTGATTATGTTTTTGGCATTGATGTGAAATGCTTCCCCACCATACAATTAAGTTCTGCTTACAAACCTCTATGACACCCATCTTGTTTTTGTGAGCTCCTCCAACCTCACCTCATCCAACCAAGAGTCGCATTTCAGATCAGAATATGTAAGATGCAGGCTTCATGTCTGATGTCTTCCTATGAAAAAGATTAATGAAACGGTGTATAAACGCAATTGCCAAATTTTCATTTGGATCTGAACATTTCGCTGAACTTAAATAATAATTAGATAGATCTATGTATTATTCAATTCTTATTTCTATGCACTGTTGCTTGGAAAATGTGTTCATCAGGGCTTTTTTCCACAAAATTGGGAAGAGGAGGACTGTCCATTTTGTGAAAAAATACTTATTTCTAATTTTGGGAAAGATGTAGATTTTACCAATTAAGTAAATATGACAATACTATGCTTTGTTTATATTTTCAGCCAATAGTTAATATAATTACTGATTTCTCAGTCAGAAATGACTCCACAGACATAAACGCATTGCAGAATTAATGCTTTTTCTCAAATTCTGAGACACTGCTGCTTTCTGATTGGCTAAAAATTCTGCCACAATTGGGGAAAAAACAGTCAAGTTCTCAATTGGGAAAGAGGCCTTTTAGAGGTCTCTGTTACATACGGTAAAAAGGCACTGTTCATGGTAAACAGATCACTTTAGCGGAGTCAATCACATAAAACAGAACTGGGATGTAATATTGTGCTTTTAATTGAACACCAAGTGTTGCAGTATTTAGCATTTCATTGAACACATTTTAAGTAGGGTTGTAGAGAAAATATGCGGGAGGGACGTAGAAAAGAGGGAAAGGGGGTTGGGGATAGTGGTGGGGGCAGCAGGGCCTTTTTACCAGTTTTGGGGAAGGGGTCTTTTGCTCTTAATTGGGGTGGAATCCATACATGGGGAATGAAATTTCCAAGGTAAGTTTAAAAAGTGGGGAAGTCCGCATGATTTTAAAAGAAATGTGAGTGGGGAATGGGCCTTTTACAGGCCGCTGCAAAGAAGGGTAAAAGGTCCATAGGGAGGGTATGCGTCAGCGGCCTGTCACTGTGGGTAAATGTAGAGAAGGGGTGGCAGGGATGGGATTTAAGAATTGCTGTGTCCCATGGCCATGCAGCATATGTGGGGGTTGACACTGGCCATTACATGCATACCATAAGGTGTACCCCTTCACAGGGTTGAGGGCTGAGGGTCTCCCAGGGGTTTCGGGGAACAAGGGAACATGACCATTTATTTTTGGGAAACAATGGAACATTGTATGTTATTGGTAATGTTTTTGAGGAACATTGGAAACATATTTTTGGGGAACAAAGCAAAATGTTTTGGGGATCACCGGTTCATATTGTCAGGGAACAAGGGAACATGGACCACCCCTGGGAGGGCCTCATGTCTATGGCTACAGGTGTTGTTATACAAACAAGAATGATTCTGAGAGAGGAATCATATGAATAATTCAATGAAATCAACAACTGTCACGGCTGATACAGTTCTGTTTACTATTCACACAGTTTGTCAACATTAACACCATCGATGTGCTTAGCAAATTTCAAGAAAACACTGCATAAACAAACGAAAAAAAGAGTTGTACATGTACACATTTGAACTCACGTGTTATTTGCCTGCAGTCAACTGGTTCCTGCATTACGTTAACCTGTGTATAGTGAACACCCTGCATCAGATATCGCTATCAAAACTCAGTAGATTCAAAGTTTACCAACGTGTAAACACATTCTACGTATTGATGACGTAATCCAAAATTGACATTTTACTCCTGTAAACTAGGTACGCGTAAAATTGATAACTGCGGTCTGAATCGACGTTTTTACAAAAAGAAAACGGCGGCGTTTTGTGATTTTTTTAATGAAATAGTCCGGCAACACTAAAAAAATCATCCTTGTCGCGGAGTATCTTGTGTGTTGGCAGCACATGCGGTGTGTTGGCAGCACATGCGGCAAAAAGCTGAATAATCAGTTCCTGGCCTTCCCACAGTATGTGTTTAAAAAAGTAAAATTCTCATCAAATAACAAGATTTGTGTTTCTGTGTACATTGTCACTCTAGACGACAGTTATGCGCTATTATAATGCGCACAGTTATGCGCTATTATGATGCGCATATGCAACTTAAGGATATGTCATTAAGAATGACGAATAAAAAACTGCCAATGAAAAAATGTCGGATGCAATTAAATGACGTTTTATTTATAAACATAATGTCATAATTTGAACATGACAATGTAATAAGTCAACTCAATAACATCTGTAAACATGCCGTGTTTCATGTGGTGTATGTTTATGTCGTAGGATTGAGATTTTTATCGTTTTGGTTACACAAATAAAATAGAAAACTAAATAATGGGTGTTGTTATTCATTGTATTCCTCAAAGCTACAGAGTCCCTATATCAATCGATTCCCTTTGTAGGCGTGTCTTTATTTGTAACTTCATGTTCGCCAGTTCATGTCGAAATCGGGTATTTAAGCGTACAGATATAGCGCAGAAAATCATTTACTATATAGACATCGACCAGTGCACATCGTACCTAAACACAGGTAACAGTATTTTTTACAGAAAAAAAACAGTTAGCTTCTTTCGGGGCTCGAACACACGATCTTCTGATTTCAAGTCCGGTGCTCTATCCACTGAACTACAACGCTACTTGAGAAAGTAGTATACTAACTACCATTTATTACGAGGCAAAATAACTTAACATATTTGAAGATGGATCAATAAATATGTAGTCCATATTGTCGCACGTGTAAATTAATATTGCCTAGTGTAATTATGTATGTTATCAATATGAAACTAATAATTCGCCTCAAATCAACCAAATCTCGACTTGTTATTTAGCGCTTGATGAGTTTGTGTTCGCGCGATTTTTATTACGTAATGCCTATTTGGTGTTAAAAATGCTACAACATACCAATAAATAGTAGTGGTCTAGTGGTTCAGCGTACATCTTTCGAAACTTACAAATGCAAGGCTGTGGTTCAAATCCCGTTCCGGACAACTATTTTTAAACACATATATTCTGGAGCCGTATATTTATCGATGTCACTTGTACGGACGCTAAATAAAAATGTGAAATTTTACGCATCGATTTTTGTTTATATACCAACTTTTGGGGTGTTCGTCGATTTGAAACTACTTCACACGTGACTCATTCATATTCGTGAGTTATTACCAGTTAAAATAGGGACAGTACAGCTTTAATCTAAAGGTGAAAAAGCACGTGTATGTTGAAACCCCATAAATTACTTCCAATATACCTTATATAAACCTTAAAACAGTCTGCTTGTCCAATAGCCTTATTATCAAAGTTCCGTTAGCACTCCCTAACACCAATTACTAACCTGTTGGCTACACTATGCAATGTTGATTGGTGAATGCATTTATATGTAAATAAATATGAACTATATATCTAAGGTTAGTGTCATATTTATGTTTTAGTTCGTTCTTTGAAATAGTTTATTAGTTTAAAAGTTACTTATGAATAAGTTAATAACCGTGTATTTTACAACTCATTCCTTCATGCCATCAATGTATGTTATGTGTTCACCATTTGTGTATTTATAATATAACGACGGGCATCGTTGACCAGTGTGGTCAAGAGTATTTACATGTAAATACATATGAACTATATATCTAAGATATACATATTGTTTCAGTTTCAGTGTATTAACCAGTCCCAAACCAGAATTGAAGCACCGACCACAATATATGTTGCCACATATGAACGTAGAACATAACTAGTACAATAACTCTACTTGTTTATTAATAAACGGCCAGCAAGGACCAATCGTGTGCCTTGTTACCAATAAACAGTGTAGTATTAGTTCCTGTTACATAATATACCCGTTTGAATTGACTAAACTGGCAATTTTAGAATAGAAACACTGCCGTTAAAGATCACGTTAAACAATATTGTGCTGAAGCGTATGACCATTCAGGGATTTCTTTTTTTTGGTCTATTAAAAAATCAGGAGACGTTCTTGATAAAATTTGCAATAAACGTCAAGTTTCATTTAAAGGTACTTACGACTTCTCCACACTACGTATATACAACCGTACAAAGACAAGCTTATTGCTGTTTTTCAAAAATACTTTCGCTAGGGAAAAAACTACATTTTAGCCTATGACAATATTAAAGCGTTTTTACTAACGGCAGTTTAGATAATTATTTGTGAAGCACTCATTTTTCTATTAGATACTATTTTCTTAAGGTATGGAACTACCGTTTATAGACAAATTGTTGGTGTCTCTATGGGTACGAACTGTGCACCTCTTCTCTCGGATTTGTTCTTGTATTGCTACATGCTAGGCAGATATTTCATGTTGAGTCTTTCCTCCGATACTCAGGCACATGTGATAGAAGCCTTTAATGACACCTCTCGGTATCTGGATGACATATTGAACATTGACAATCTTTTCTTTTCTACTATGGTTAATAATATATATCCTAAGGAACTTCAACTCAACAAAGCTAACATTTCTGATAATGTCGATTCTTTTCTTTTGAAAATGGCGTAATATTAGTAAAATCTATGACAAGAGAGATTATTTTAATTTTGATATTGTTAATTATCCCAAGTTAGATGCGGATGTTTCTCGACTTATTCGTTTTTAAAGAGCTTGTCTTTGTACAACCAAAAATCTACTCGTTACCATAAACTTCGAAAAACCTTTAACATAACAAAGGACAATAACCCTAATTCGAATGAAGAAATAGTTCTTTCTCTCTTGTTGCTCTGGTTTCCTCAAAGTCACTGAGTAGTACTACTTACTTTGTGGCTTTCTAGGCTTTTTAGGCTTTTGTCTTTTTATATGATATATACATGATCATTTATGTGTTTTACTTATAATGCCTTATAATGATGCCTTGTTTTTTTAGAGATTATAACCTGGCGGGGATATTTTTATTTACACTGACGCGTTTATTGGGATAACAATAGGGTAAGAGTGCGGTTTCGTGCGCACTAGAACCTGGTTTAAACAACAAGCGGCATGTTTTGCCACTGACCTTTCCAAGGCGTCACCTCTATTGCCAACTATTTTGTGTCTGTGATGTTTTATCTTGCTTTATCCATCTTTATAGTTGTTGTTTATTCTGTGTGTGTTTGTGGTTGATTGTCGTCCTTGAATGCTACTTTTTCTGTTTGACTTTTAGATCTACTTTTTATATCATATTGTCTGTTACATCTTTTGTATATTTAGTTTTCAGTTGGTTTTCAGGTTTACTAAATCAATGCATTTTAACGTAGTTCTGTGTTAAAGAGTGCCTAGTACTTTTTTTGCTTTAAAATCCTTTTTAGTGGAGTTTCCTGTTATATATGTGGCTGTAACTGTCTTCTGGACATGTTATTGATATTTGAAAATGCAGCTCATCATATTTTTTGAATGTTTTTGATATAAATTTCAGAAGTGAAAGTAGACAGGGTATGAAATTGCAAGGAGTAAATATAACGTTGACCGTTGCCCCGGTGCTTGTATACAGCTGAAGAAAAATTTCTTAGAACATTTTCAACCCCCAATTTCCTTGTTGATGTCCAATAGCAGACATGTTTATTTGCATGATAAAGTAAGTTTCCCAGAAAGTTAACAAGGTTTTAGATTTTAACAGGTTGTCAACATTCTCACTTTACTATGGTTACGCTTTTATAACCTATAAGGAGAAATAATTTATTTTTCAGAATTGCATACAAAATGATTTTTTCAGCTCTTATTTTATTTCAATCAGTGAATTTAACTCAGAAACAAAGAAAATCTTCATTTTCAGAATGTTAGACTATTGTAAAGTGTTTGTTGCAACTTTTCCTTTAAATTTCAGATTTTCTCCCAAAAGTGGATATTTTTCATTTTGATGGAAATTTTGTGAAAGATATGTGGATGATAATATATCTTGTATCCATACTCACGGCAAAAGACAAAGCCACCAGAGTATATTTGATGGAAAAATGTTGAACGGTTGATGAGATATTGTAGTTTTTATTATTTCTTTATTTCGTACATTGTCAAGCGCAAGTAAATCGCGATAACTTCAAGACAAAGCCATTTAGCATTGCAAAACAAGTCAAAACTTTCTTTTTTTAATTTGTTGGATTAAATCGACCAGTTTAATAAAAATAACATGTCACAAAAGTATTCTATTTAGGTTTAATTACGCTAAATCAGCCGGATGTGCTCGCCTGGTGCATTCGAAATTAGTTCTGTATTAAAGAGTGACAATCATCATTTTCTTCCTTTAAACACTGTTTTAGAGCAGTTTACTGTTATTGATCCGGTGTTAATATACAGCTGAAGAAAACTTTCTTAGAATATATCCCCCACCCGCATTTTCTTGTTGATATTTAATAGCAGACGTGTTTATTTGCATGATAAGGTAAGTTTCCCAGAATTCTAACAAGGTTTGAGATTTTAACAGGTTGTCAACATTCTTGCTATACTATGGAAGGGGAATGGAGACTCATTTACGCTATTATAACCTTCAATGAAATTCAATATTGCTATCGGTGGAGTTATGCTTATTTAATTTCATATTGTCACCTACCTGCTAAAATAACACCGCGATCTCACTGTTCATATCAGCCATGTTTGGTTTATCAGAACACTGCATTAACATTTAGAATTTGGGAAAACGAACACTTTCTAGTACAGTTCGTATATTATCTATATAAATATATAAAAACCTAACACTATATAAACTGCCAGAGACTAGCTGATACTTACACTCTTCTATTACTATTTACTAAATTAATGTATCCCGCCTTACTTACTACTTAAAGCTACACAATCCCGATAAAATAATACAATTTCAAGTTTTTTTAAACATAAGAACGCCTATAGATAAAGTTCTTTGCTGGTTGTGTTGTCTACATTGTTTAGGCTGGTATATTGTCATAACGTATATCGAGGCATTTGCATAATAGGCGTGATAAACGCTTCGGTAACTTTGAAATTGTACCACCCAGCGATTACGGGTATATAAGCCTAAACGTTTATATAGCAATTTGCATAAAAAAAGTATTTCCTACCTTACCAGTCCTTCGGATGAGACTTTAAACCGAGGTCTGCTCGCTAAAATGCTTCGTGCAATACAGCGAGGATAAATAAACGCTTATACACATAGCAATTTGCTCAGATATCCGATAGCTACAGACTATTCAACTCGATGAGGATACTCAATGGCGTGCAATGTTACTACATACATGTCTGTAATGTTGAACGAAAGGGAACAAGTAAAATTCGTAAGGCATAACGTAAATACATCACTATGCAGAGATTATAAACACTTACCCGCGTATTCTACATATGTTCCATATATTGTATATACTTATTTCCTATAATATCCTTGAAATAATCCAAAACCACACACGTCGGTAGCCAATAGTATGTAACGAGAAATGCATGCTCAGGTGTTGACTCGGGACAGGGAGAAATTATTGTTTACAATGAGACACTTGAAGGATATTGTTCAAATTAAGTTATATTTATGGAATTTTCTTTTGTTGGATAAAGACCAGCAATATTATTTCTCGCAAATCGTAGTTTTCAGGATGTGAGGAAGGGGTATACACATGAAGGTCGCCCATCCGTCTATCCTTCAGTTACACTTTTCAATTCCGGAGCTTCTTGGGAAAATTATAAGAGTCACAATTCGTTAAAAAAAGGATCGTTCTGACGAATTTGAAAGGCATTTGAATACTACTTCTTCATAAAAAAAATGTTTTAAAAAGTACTAAGGCCTGGGCTAGAACCCCGTCCGCAACGGCGAAAGCATACTAAGACAGCGCGTTAACCTACTGCGCTTTGGAGGCCGATTAACAATGTTATATTAATTAAGTTACTTTACATAACTATGCTCAATCGCAAAGACTCTCTGCTAATATCACGGTGGATAGACGTAACGGACCCTGGTTGCTCAAAACTGCGTTACCTTGATTCTGGTTCGAACATAAAGATACAGTATCGTATGTATAAGACAAAAACTTTATGCGACGGAACTTTTGAATATCATATCCTTCGAAATACATTTTCTTTATGTACAACAAATGCAGAATAATTCCTAACAAGCTGAAACAAATTTACTCTTAATCAGTCGATACAAAGTTGATGACTTTAAAAAGCTAAACTTCCATATGTTCTCTCTGACTGATTTAATGTGATCCCAAACTGGTTTGCAACTGCTGTTGTTCAATAAAGATAACTGTTTAGTCTAAAAATCTGCAAATATTTACATCATGTCTAAATTTCAGAGCACCGGACCCTGGTTGCTTTGTAAAAAATGCTTGAGATTCTGGCAACGGACACAATCTGTATCTTTAGGACCGGATCCTGGTTGATAGATTGTTTTCTATATACCTTTAGATTAAAGAGAAAACGACGATCGGGACTTTGGCTCCACCGAAACAAACAATAAAAAAAAACATCTTTTGGTTGCATGGTGTTTTAAGTCATCTTCAGCACATTTTAGGTTATACATGATGGTCGATTTTTTCGTGGGGGAGGCAGACCATCCACATTTTCATAAGTAGGACAAGTACTGCGTGTCTCATGAAATCTGGGAACGAGCTGGACTCGTACCCACGACCGTAGCGGTGAACTTGAAACAGTGCCTCACCACTCTGGACCGCCGGTACTAAAATCATTCATGCGACAGCATGATGGAAAATAAAAAAAGAACAGCCCAATATTGAATGTAGAGGGTGTGATCTTGTTATAGTGACAGAATCTGGTGGTGAGTTTGGCTAAATGCGTCTATGTCGTACAAGGTACAATACTAAACAAATGTATTCCGGACCTACGTTCGTGTATATACGTTTGCGCCTTGAGATAATTCTCTCTTCACGACCTGTCTTCCGTCGACAGTACCCTAAAATAAACTATGGGCCCGCAATAGACATTAACCAAACTTACTTTCCCCAAAGCGCGCTTCATGACCGTTTTTGTCACCGTTTTACACGACAATGACCTCAAACAATTTTTATATTTGTAACCGGAGGCCCCGGGTTCAATCCTCCGTGGTGCCACAGAGTTTCGTCGGTATGTTTTTGGACAAGACACTTTCCCTTAGCCTCGTCCGTCGGATGGGGACGTAAACCGGGCGGTCTCGTGTATCGGTCTATCCTCCGAGCACGTAAAAGAACCATAGGAATCTATTCGATAATAAGAGTAGGGCAGGTTCCCGGATTCCTATGTATCCTTCCCCTCTCTCTCGGGCGGCTCTAAATAACCTATACTGTGTTGATGGGCCGTTAAACAACATTCAATTCAATTTACATGAGTAACGAGGATCAAGGTAACGCTGTTTTGAGCAGCCAGTGTCCGTTACGTCTGTCCACCGTGAATATAAACCATTGCTTTTCCAGGTCCGTAGCTACACTTGGGCACACAGAGGTATTTGCCTTGGTTGGATTTTGGGAATGTACATACTTTACATAAAAACAACTATATACTATTATATAAGGACCCTGGGGGAAATGCAACATATTGAAGGAAATTAAAACAAAATCTAGGGTGGAGAGGGGGGTTAATGCCACCGGACACCAACATAAGGGATATGCCTCGGTTAAATTTCAGGGCTGGTTACGGGCCTGTTTTCAATTAAAATTACTTTACAAATCGGTTTTTAGTTAACACTTACCCTGTCATACAGACGGAAGCTGACATCTTTCATATTTTCTTTGATTTTGAAATATTATCAATCATAATTTTAATGTTCAGATTGCCAATTCATACATCTGTGTTGCATTTTTTTTGTTTTTTGTTTCGTGAAAACATCAATATTGGGGTGAATTGGGGTGCGGAGTCCTCCGGCTCTTACGCCTATGTTTATAAGACTATATAGAAACTCTCTCTCTCTCTCAGTGCCTTCCACCCACTCCTTCCTTCCCCCACTCTCTCTCCCTTTTTCTCACTATTTTCCCTCTCTCCCTCCCTCCCTCTCGCTTTCTTTCTTTCTTTCTTTCTTTCTTTCTTTCTTTCTTTATTTCTTTCTTTCATTCTTTCTCTGTATCTCTCTTTCTCTGTGTGTGTGTCTCTCTCTTTCTCTCTTTCCTTCTCTCTCTTTTTGACTCTCTATGTCTCTTTCTGTCTCTGTGTCTCTCTGTGTCTCTCTATCCATTTTATTTTCAATTCAAAAGTTCAATTCATGCATAAATTAAGAGGAATTCATTAAAAGTATGTTGATTTATAATCTACTAATATGTGTAAACCATGCATGCATAACGTCACATAACAAATACTATATCTCCATCTTTACCATTATTTACGAGCCTCTACCAATATTCCAATTTCGATAAACAATATCTCCCTTGTGTTTTGTGTCAATATACACTACACACACACACACACACATAAAAATGGAGGATTATTTGTATGTAATAGTTTCTTTGATGCAACGCGATAGTTGGAAAGGGTCTTTGTTAAAAGGCCGCTACGTTTAATTAGGTATTGTTTTGGATTATATATAAATATGGACTTATAAGGTTGTTTGAGTAAGTACATCTTTAGCTTCATTTTCAATTTATAATGACTTGTATTTACTGTTAGGTCTTTCTACTGAAGATTGGTATCATCAGTTCGGTGGTAAAATGCCGTCTGCTAAAATCCACTTTTATACCCGTTATAAGACCAGTGGTCGATTCACAAAGTACCCGAAGCGTCTCATACAGTACCGCCTTATCTCATTAATATTCAGTGAATTTAGGTAGTGCGCATGTTGTATATATGAACCCACACGTATACAGTAATCACTTGGAACAACATGCGTAATGACCGTTACATTTGTTCAGTTCTAGTGTGCCTTTTATCGGGATTGTGTAGCTTTAAGTGATTAAAAAGCGCTAATTTTCCAAGTAGTTATAGATTTAATTAAAAAAAAACGCGCGTTGTGTTTTAGATTGCGTAATCTACCTCAACGGGAATTAGTGACATGACTAAAGTGACAGCAGGCGATTTGGACGAATAATGGGTGACATTCAGAATTCGAGTAAAACCATCATAATGGGTTTCAATTGCATTTGCAATGTACATAATTATGCACTATACTTGGCCCGATCAAAATAATCGATTGTTAATGAAATTGTTATGTCAGCCAGACTCGAAGACTCGGATAAAAAAATATATACTAAAAGGTTGTCTTCTGTAAACTGTATCTTAACCTAACCTGGTGTCTTTAAGAATAGTCATTCATATCAATTCATTTGATGCGTTAAGGCTATAATAAATTAATGTTTACTAAACTAACTATGTTTTAATATAAACACGTGCTAGCAGTGTAAACTATATATTAATTAATATTGATGATTTAGTGACACAAATACACCGTGTCGTGTTTTCCAGTCCAAACATTTTCATAAATAATAATTCGACCGAATCTAATATACTGCCTTAATATTCAGCCTTAACATGTCGAGTATATGATCAATACAGGCAATTATATTGTGCAAATTCATATACTGTCAATTTAACTGAACGCATTTTAGTTCCAAGATGTGTATTTATGAATGGATGGGGGTCTTTTATAGTTTGTATTGTTTAAAACCATGAACCATATTTCTCGGCGGACTATGTGTATTTAACATGGTTCTGATATTTGAACAAAATGATCTACGAGATATAATTATTATTAAGGGCTGATACGGGTATTAACACCACGGCTCGTTTAATGTCATTAAACTCTCGATAAGCCAAAAATCAATAGATGCAGGTAGACACAATAACCATATTTCCTAAAATTTGTAATAGATCATTGTTTCACTACCCTGTTTCATAATACCCTATTATAAGACCTCGTACCTGGAAAGAACGTTTCGATTAAATGTTCATAATTCTTAAATAGTAAATGTGCGTAAATTCAAAGTTTTGTGATAACGTGTATATTAATAATCATCGATACTTTTGTCCCATTAGAAATGTAAATTTTAGTCAATTTTATAATTAAACGTCACATATGTCAGCATAGAGAGGTTCATGTACATTTGTATAATGCTATATATTTTGTAAACAAAGTCTGTAATGTATATATGATGGGACGAAAATAAATTAGTGTCTGTCTGCATGCCAGTTCGTCTGATAAATATATTGAATTAATATATGAGAACATATAAATAGACATACATAGTTTAAATATAAGTGTGAGATATGATACAAAAATAGACACCGTGTTTATCAAAATCAAACCGAGAGGAGGGGTGACAATGCAAACGGTAAACATAACAATATATTATTCCAGGGATACATATTTCAGGGATATAAAAAAATTATATAACTAACTCCCAGGTTATCCTTATCAAGTTTGTTTTAAAACTCTTTGTCGAAACCAATATATATACTAAAAGGAACAAGAAACGATTAATAAAAAAAATGCCTATACTACACTATTATATACCTCTAATTCCACGTAATATTGCAGATATATCTCAACGAATTTTGTACAAAAAACGGCTACAACTAATTACAGAAAGGACAACTCTGTCATGTAGTAGACCTTTTGATCAAAGTATATTTTGTTACACAAAATTCAGAACTGAAGTTGAAGTTTCGCTTGAAAAAGTCAAGCCGTTTCAGTATTGTGTTTAATGTTAATATATTGCAAAGTTTAAAGTCTAAGTTGGTTCACCTGCTGGAACCAAATGCGCATTCTGTCGATTCTGAAACTTTAAAGGGATAACCATTTGTGTGTTCGGTGCTGTTTAAACCTTCTTTCCGAAAGGACAGGCCTGTACCATTCGATTAGCAGTAGGATAATACACCTACATTATATAGCAAAAATACCCATTACGCGTTTCTTTTTCTTTTCGGTATAGTATAGTAAACTGGAAAAAACAAGCGCGTAAAAATGCAAGAAATAATACACGTAATAAACTGGCATTTTGTTTCTTTCTCTAACATATTAATCATGTGTCATGTTACCACTCCAAAAATATGCCAATCCTTCATGTTTAACTCTATCTCCGGGGTAATTATCCATTTCATAACCCGTGTGGTTCCCGGGGGCCCCGTTTGGTTACGGGCCAAAGAATAGGGCCACTGCAGATCGTGTTGGAAGGGTAGGCAGAGGGGTAGACTCCCCCCAAATTCATGTTCATTTTATCATTTTTTGTTCATGTTCATTAAAGGTTATCATCGTGATCCCTGCATTGTTTCAGGTGCCATCTCGCTCACATCACTAGAGTAGTGGCAACAAACAAAAACGTGGCCCAGCGTAAATAGAGTGCTTACAATAGAATTTGTAGCAACTCTGCAGTTCAGGGTGAGAAGGTTCTAGGCCCGTTCTCCATAATTTATCTCGAAGTACATGGAGGATGAGCCTGGCATGTTCATGCCTGTTAGGCGCCATATAACCTTTCATGTGTTGGTGCGCCTTAAAACCCCAATTCAATTTAATTCATTTCATAAGATGTATAACACTCAAGTACGTGCAGGTACGTCACGTAATACTATTGATAAGGCTTAACGACCCACAATAAACAACTTGCAATTATAACACTCTAGTACGTGCAGGTACGTCACGTAATAGTATTGATAAGGCTTTACGACCCACACTAAACAACTTGTGATTATAACAGTGTAGTACGTGCAGGTACGTCCCGTAGTAGTATTGATGAGGCTTTACGACCCACAATAAACAATTTGTAATTATAACACTCTAGTACGTGCAGGTACGTCAGTAATAGTATTGATAAGGATTTACGACCGACAATAAACAACTTGTAATTATTACACTCTAGTACGTGCAGGTACGTCACGTAATAGTATTGATAAGGCTTTACGACCCAAAATAAACAACTTGTGATTATAACACTCTAGTACGTGCAGGTACGTCACGTAATAGTATTGATAAGGCTTTACGACCCACAATAAACAACTTGTAATTATAACACTCTAGTACGTTCAGGTACGTCACGTAATAGTATTGATAAGGCTTTACGACCCACAACAAACAACTTGTAATTATAATACCCTAGTACGTGCAGGTACGTCACGTAATAGTATTGATAAGGCTTTACGACCCACAACAAACAACTTGTAATTATAATACCCTAGTACGTGCAGGTACGTCACGTAATAGTATTGATAAGGCTTTACGACCCACAACTTGTGATTATAACAATCTAGTACGTGCAGGTACGTCACGTAATTGTATTGATAAGAATAAACAACTTGTGATTATAACACTCTAGTACGTGCAAGGACGTCACGTAATAGTATTGATAAGGATTTACGACCCACAAAAAACAACTTGTGAGTATGACACTCATTAATTATTCTGTTAAAAAGCAATATGGAGTCGTCATTTTGTAATTAATTATTTCTTCATATATTGATCGTATTTGAGAGAGAGAGAGATTGGTTAAAAGGTATACATTATTTTAAACGTGCTTTCCTTTTTCTCTGTCTTAATGTGATATATTGTTTAACATGTATCCTATGGTTACAATATTTACTTTAAAATTTCTGCTAAATGATCAATCACTATTGTTTCATAATTATTCTTGTATACCGGATAAGGTGATCCCCGTTTTACATGTGTGCCTGATCTTATACATGGTGTAAGATAAAAGTATAAGCTTGTATGAAAAATAACAGTTGCATGACGTCATTGTGTAAAAAAAACATGCCGTTAAAAGCTGGCGATGTCAACGCGCAGAATATAAATGATATGAAGGGAATCAATCAAGGGTATCCGGTTCAGATATGTGAATTCGGAACCTCGATTCCGATAAAAACAAATGTGCCTCGTGTGGAAATACCCAACCTTCACCGGATACCCATGAACGATTCTTATATTGTTGACGCCGCCTTGTGTCCGCCATTCCGTTTGTCTGTCCGTTACCCAGTGGTGAAGGAACGTTTCAGATAAACTGGGATAGGGTTTGGGGGACTTACGGCGTAGGGGCAACAGAGAATAGTGTCAGTGTCGGATAACGTTTTTTTGTTTGTCATATAGTTTAATGTACAAAATAATAACTTTAAATGCACACACATTCATATTTTCAGTGGGTGACACTATTTTATATTGATGGTTCTTTTTTACTCAGTTGACGAATAGAGCTATGCATGTTATAAATTAAATGAATTGAGACAAAAGAAGAAAGTTATTAGTATTATTTATTTGCATTCATGTATTTCTTGTTTACATGAAAATGTGACACTTACTGCTTTATAATTTACATATACGGTTTTATATGTTGTATATGTTTTTTGTCATACCCTTAATGGTTTGTTTTCATGTGCTCTGGCTTGAGCCAATCTTTGATTACTTACTTTGTGGCTTTCTAGGCTTTTATTGATCTTTATTTACACTGTCCCGTTTTATTGGGACGACAATAGGATAAGAGTGAGGTTTGGTGTACCTTAGAAGATGGTTTAAATCTACAGCGTTTTTTTTTTACACTGACCGTTCCAAGGCGGTAGCACTATTGTCAACTCGTTTTTGTTTGTGATGACAACTGCTTATTAACGTTGTATGTGCTTTTTTTCCTTTAGTGCGTGTTTTTGGTTGACTGTGTTTTTTTTGCAGTACAGAGCGGACCTACGATGCCATTGCGTTCGGACGCTGTGGTTTCTATAGGACCCTATATATCATTGTGATAGCGAAATTTCCTGCATTTATACCTACTTTTATAATTTGTCATAAGTACTAGATACTATTATTCACATGCATATATTGTTATTTCTGTTTGTACCAGATACGACCAATACAATTAGACGCCTGGACGTGCCTGGAAGGCATGGTGGAGCATCGACCTATGTTCGTTCGGGGGGGGGGGGGGGGGGGGGGGGGGGTAGAACTACATGTCCAGAGAACGGAACGGAACTAGTAAAAAGCGGTATCGCTGGTGGGTCACAACACACCCATACCGGAGCCGCCGTGGATCATCTCTGCTTACCTCCGGATCCGTTGAGGGGCCATTACGAAGATGCACTTCAAAATGGTGCATTCGTCTTTGGAGCAGAATACCAGCTGTATTTTAGAACGAACCAAAACTTCTTTCCGAACCAGGACTCAAGTCTTTTAAATCGCGACGTACCATGTGCCGTGTGCAGATCAACACGTGCCAGCGTGCTGATGATTCCGGGTAGGAACGAGTGTTACGCTGGTTGGACTCTGGAATATTGGGGATATTTGACGGCCGGTTACCATGCGCATCTTGCAGCTTCGGAATACGCTTGTCTCGATGCAGAACCTGAATCCCCTTCTGGAGATAATGCAGATCAAAATGGAGTATTGTTCTACTTTGTAGAAGGTCGATGCGGCTCACTAAATTGTCCGCCATACGTGGATGGGCGTGAACTTACTTGTGCTGTTTGTACAAAATAGATAGACATGTGCTGTACATGTCATGGATAACACTTTAAATAGTACATGTTATGTTCAGCTTTATTCTATGATTAATGTGCATGTTATATGAAAGATTTGCATAATTACAGTTTCTTTTGTAATAATTGTATCATGTATTTGGTGATTATAAGGCAAAGCCTGAAAATGCGTATAGGCAATAGGTTTGTTTAAAAGCGGTTCTACTTTTCTAAATAATAGCACTTATTTCAGGTTGACTCAAAGCGAATCTGCAGAAATTAATTACTAAATCAGTTCGGTAATTAAATGAACAACATGCAATGAGAGAAAAAAGAGAAAGAAATGTTATAAGTAAAAAACGAAAAATTAATATGCAAAATATCTAAAACCTAGATTAATCAAAGCCAGGCAACTAATATACTTTCTACCAATACATATTTTAAAATTAACTACTTCTCTTTCGCATATTTACATACAGTTAAATGTTTTATTTATATGTACATGAATCCACACATTTCACACTGCACTACGTATACATGCACATGAATCCAAACTTTTCACACTAAACTAGGTATACATGCATATGAATCCACACTTTTCACACTACACTATGTATACATTCACATGAATCCACACATTTCACACACACACACTACGTATACATGCACATGAATCCACACATTTCATACACACTACGTATACATGCATATGAATCCAAACGTTTTATACTAAACTACTTTATGACTCCATACGTGTTATAGTTAACTACATTATGAATCCACATTATAAACAGTCATATGTATATTTATATTTTATAGTCTCTTGTAATTCTAAAAAGAATCGCACAGTTAGATTTTATGAATCTCCTTTTCAGTATTGCCATTCTCACTATCGTTTTTTTTAGTAATGTGTGGCGACCGTAAAAAGTTGCCCCGACTACAAATCAGTAGTTTTATAATTACTTACTGGTCCTTTGAGATCATCAATCCCATTATTTGTGGCTTTAAAGTAGAATATCGCTGAAGCCGGTGCTAGGAGTCGTGAGAGCTGTTTCTCTTTACATTACCTGTCATGAACAGACTCAATAAAACCGAGTCTGCTACTTTTATCTCTTGTTTGTGATTGTTGCTTCCAAGGGATCCCCTTTTCAGTGTTTATTGACATTCACACTAGCGTTTGTTTAGTGCTGTGTGGCGGCCGTAAAAAGTTGCACCCGACTGCACATCAGTAGTGTTATTACTTACTGGTCCTTTTGGATCACCAGGCCAATTATTTATGGCTTTAAAGTAGAATATCTCTTAAGCCGTGCTAGGAGGCGTGAGAGGTGTTGCACTCTACATTACCTGTGATGAACAGACTCAATAAAACCGAGTCTGCTACTTTTATCTGTTGTTTGTATTTGTTGCCTCCAAGGGATTCCCTCTTCAGTATTTATTGACATTTATTCTAACTTTTGTTTAGTGCTGTGTGGCGGCCGTAACAAGTTGCCCCGACTACAAGACAGTAGTGTTATTGCTTACTGGTCCTTTGGGACCATCAATCTCACTTGATTTAGAATTTCGTAAGATCCTTGATCATGATCACTTTCATACTAACTTTGTTAAAGTTGTTAAACGGTTTATCAAAAGAGGTTATGACCAGTTCATTTTGCAACGCACTGCATGCTTGGTGGTGGACCCATTTACAGTTAGCCACACTGCTTTCCTGTTTAATTGTGCTATGACCGGACAGGCTGTACACCCTATGATGACGTCTACCTAAAGCCCAAAAGGACGGTGACGTTTGATGTTTGTCTACAATCTTGTCTTGTCGTGCCCTCAATGGTTTGTTCTCTTGTTGCTCTGGCTTCTGCCAAGTCATTGAATACCTTATTTGTGGCTTTCTAGGCTATTGTTTTTTGTATTTATATATACACGAGCATCTTTGTGTTTTACTTATATTGCCTATTAATGCTGCCTTGTTGGTTAGAATAGTTCATGGTGGGAATTTCTTTATTTACACTGTCCCGTATTATTGGTATGACAGTAGTGTAAGTGTGAGGTTTGGTGCACCCTAGAACATTGTTTAACCCCCTAGTTGCCTTTTTTGTCACTGACCGTTCCAAGGCGGTTGCCCTATTGTCAACCCTTTTGTGTTTGTGATGTCTTATTTGGCCTTTTATTCATCTTTAGTTTTTCTTTGTTTCGGTGTGTGTTTGTGGTTGACTGTCGTTCTTGAATGCTACTTTTCCTGTTCGATTGTATATTCTGTGCGGCTTTAAAGTAGAATATCGCTTAAGCCGGTGCTACGAGGCATGATAGGTGTTTCACTTTACATTGCTTACCGACAATATGTGTTCACATTATCACAACATGGCTTCTATGGGGATTTACGAACTTCGTAAGATCCTTGGTCATAATCGCTTTCATTAAATCTATATTAAACTTGTTACAAAGTGTATCAAATGAGGTTATCATTACCCATTTATTTTGCAACGCACTGCATGTTTAGTGGTTTACCCATTTACAATTCGCCACTATGATTTCCTCTTTGATTGTTCAATGACCACAGATTGTGGCGCTATGATGACGTCTACCTAACTCCTCATAGGACGGTAGCGATTGTTGTTTGTCTTAAATTTTGTCTTGATGTACCCTTAACCGTTTGTTCTCTTGTTGCTCTGACTTCTGCCAAGTCATCGAGTACTAGCTTTGTGGCTTTCTAGGTTTTTGTTTATTTTATATTATATAATATTATACATGATCATTGATGTGTTGCTTGTATTGCCTATTCTCTTGTTTGTTAGAGAATATAACCTTGCGGGATATCTTATATACACTGTTTAGTTTATTGAAATGACATTAGAGCCTTCTTTTGCCACTGACCGTTCCAAGGCGGTATCCCTAGTGCCAAACCTTTTATGTTTGTTATGTCATATCTGGCCTGTTATTAATATTTGTAGTTGTCGGTTTTTCTGTGCGTGTTTGTGGTTGAATGTGGTCCTTTAATGCTACATTTCCTATTTGACTTTTATATCTACTTTTCATATGCTTCATATTTACCTACTACTAATTATATTCAGTAGTATTTTTCAATTGTATATTAGGGTGTTTGATAGAATTATCGAAGGAATACATCTATGTCACTGTGTAAGTTTTATGAATCTTAAGCTTGATATGCAAAGGCGTAACTGGCGATGATTTTAGTTCTTGACGTTGACTATATATGCTCATGGTTAGACCTCACCTATAAATACTTAATTTAACTATAATCCTGACTAAATATTTTTAATTTACTTATTTTATGCTTACTTGTTATTTATATGAAACCTCATGTTCGTCTTTTAAACTCATGCTTTATGTATATTCATTATTAGTGCACAATAAAACTGAACTCGCCAAGTAGTTGTTTTGTCTGTTATCATCAATGACTGAGGTATGGTTTACAGTGTATTTAGAAATAATGCATTTTAATGCATCTGACGGAGAACATGTAACCGTCTACGTGGTATTTTCATACCATTCCGTGATCAACGGTCGAATTTCCTTCCCAATTTCTAACAAAATATTATGTCCTAAACGAGCAAACAATTGGCAAAAACAAAACAAAATGGAATTTAGTTGGGAGCAGATGTTACAAAGACTGCGTAGCACAAGTAACAGTCAAACTACTAAAATTAAAAAGCAGACAACATTTCCTAAAGGTAATTACACACTATGCAGAGCCTTTAAAGGCAGGAATAGTTGAACTACCCTTTCGAAATTAAAGTAACAAAACTAAGTATTTGTTATCGTTTAGGGCAGAGCATTTTGTTAGAAAGTGGAACGTTACGTCGCTGGCCATGGAATGTATGCCATCTTCGGGATGGTTCAACATTTCGTACCATTAGCATTTTAAATATTGAATTCTGCTCAACCCGGGGCTAGAGGGCGTGAACGGTAGCTAATACTTTTCACTAACGGTCATGAACAGTCTCAATCAAACTGAGACTGCAATAACTTATTTCTTTTGTATTTATCGTGTTTGGCGATTTCCAAATTTCTCCTTTCATACATTTTTGGGGGATGTGAAATGTTGACTAAAACATAAGTAGAAAAAACACATATATACTTACGTATGCTGATTAAAACAATATACCTCACTAAAGTTAATATACACCTCATAAAGAGGAGCCCCAATAAGTGATGTAAACTTTATTTACATCGATAACAAACCAAGCTACACACCTGATATGGATCATGATGAATGATGCTGAGGCATGATTTTGAAAAGTATTTCAAGCGTGGTTAGGTGAGTTGGAGTAGAGAACCTGGGAGGAATTTCACGATTTGTAGTGGGCAACCGGTATAACCATTATGAAAAGTAGATATAACAATTGAACAGAAAAGGTACCATTCAAGGACAACAGTCAACCACAAACATACACAGAAACAAAGAACAAACTTTAAAGATGAATAAAATGCAAGACAAAAAAGACGCTGTAGGGTGGGGGGTTGAGGTTAAACCAGGTTCTAGGGTGCACCATATCTCACACTTACCCTATTGTCATACCAATAAACGGGACAGTGTGGATAAAGATATCCTCGCCAGGTTATACTCTCTAACAAACAAGACAATATTAATAGGCAATATAAGTAAAACACATAAATGATCATGTATGTATAATATAACAAAATAATAAAAGTCTAGAAAGCATCAAATCAATTACACAATATCTTGCAGAAGATAGAGCAAAAGGAGAACAAAGCGTTAAAGGTAAGACACGACAATATTTAAGACAAACATCAAACGCTACCGTCCTATGAAGATTTAGGTAGACGCCATCATAGCACAATATGTTCGGTCATCGAACAAAGAGGAAAGCATAGTGTAGAACTGTAAATGGGTCAACCACTAAACATTCATTGCTATTGCCCTAACCGCTTTTGATAAACATTTTAACAAGTTTACTAAATATTGTAAGATAATTATGACCAAGGATCTTACGAAGTGGATTCGTAATGTAACAAGAGCATCAATAATTGCAGGGTAATCCATGGTCCCCCACCGGCTCAGACAAGCATTTTCTAGACATTTCCTATGATGGAGGTCAAATATCAAGGTCAAGGTCACAATGACCTTATTTTGGTACGCGACACACCGCTATCCCAAGATGTATTCACATACCAAGTGTGGTATATCTAAGTCTTACAGTATTGAAAATACGGTCCGGACAAGCATTTACTACGACAGAGGTCACATGTCAAGGTCAATGTCACAGTGATCTTATTTTATTACGCGACACACCGCTATCCCATGATGTATTCACATACCAAGTTTGGTATCTCTAAGTGTTATAGTATTGAAAATACGGCCCAGACAAGCATTTTCTATGACAGATGTCACAGGTCAAGGTTACAATGACCTTATTTTGGTATACGACACACCGTTATCCCAAGATGTATTCACATACCAAGTTTGGTATCTCTAAGTGTTATAGTATTGAAAATACGGTGCGGACAAGCATTTTCTATGACAGAGGTCACAGGTCAACGTCACAGTGACCGTATTTTGGTACGCGACACATCGCTATCCCAAGATATATCCACATACCAAGTTTAGTATCTCTAAGTGTTATAGTATTGAAAATACGGTCCAGACAAGCATTTTCTATGCATTTTATATGACAGAGGTCACAAGTCAAGGTCAAGGTCACAATGACCTTATTTTGGTATGCGACACACCGTTATCTCAAGATGTATTCACATATCAAGTTTGGTATCTCTAAGTGTTATAGTATTGAAAAAACGGTCTGGACAAGCATGACGTATGGCAGAGGTCACAGGTCAAGGTCAATGTCACAATGACCTTATTTCGGTATGCGACACACCGCTATCCCAAGATGTATCCACTTGCCAAATTCGGTATCTCTAAGTATTATAGTATTGAAAATACGGTCCGGACAAGCATTTTCTATGTCAGAGGTCAGAGGTCAAGGTCACAATGACCTTATTTTGGTATGCGACACACCGCTATCTATAGATGTATTCACATACCAAGTTTGGTATCTCTAAGTGTTATAGTATTGAAAATACGGTTTGTAAAAGCATTTTCTATGACAGAGGTTACAGGTCAAGGTCAACGACACAGTGACCTTATTTTGAAACGCAATACACCGCTACTGTAAGATGTATCCACCTGCCAAGTTTGGTATCTCAAAGTTTTATAGTATTGAAAATACGATCCGGACAAGCATTTTCTATGCATTTTCTATGACAGAGGTCACAGGTCTAGGTCAAGGTCACAATGACCTTTTCTTGGTGTGCAACACACCGCTATCCCAAGATGTATTCACATACCAAGATCGGTATCTCTAAGTGTTATAGTATTGAAAATACGGTCTGGACAAGCATTTTCTATAACAGAGATCACAGGTCAAGGTCAAGGTCATAGTGACCTTATTTTGTTACGCGACACACCGCTATCCCAAGATGTATCTACATTCCAAGTTTGGTATCTCAAAGTCTTATAATGTTGAAAATATGGCCCCGAAAATTATTCGGAAGGACGAACGGACTGAAGGACGAAATGCATACCTATAGTGCCCCCGGGACCGGTGGGAGACTAATTAAGTATGAAACATGTAGATTCATATGCATGTGTACCTAGCATGTGTCAAACATGTGGATTCATCAGGTAGTTAAGCATAAAAAGGAGATATAACACGTGTGGAATCGAAAGTAATTAAGTATAAAACATGTGGATTCATATGCAGGTGTACCTCATGTGGATTCATAAAGTAGTTAGGTATAACAAATGTGGATTCATAAAGAAGTTAAGTGTACAAATGTGGATTCATATGCATGTGCACATAGTGAAGTGTGAAACATGTTGATTTAAAAAGTAGCTAAGTATAACACGTGTGAATTCATGAAGAGGATTTCTTTTTGTCGAGTTGCAAGTTATAATATGCGAGTTACGAGTAATAAAATGCGAGTTGCGAGTTACAAGCAGAAAGTTACAAACTGAAAATAACTAAGAAAATGCGAGTTGCGAGTTACAAACTGAAAATGCTTCAGACATTTACTGATCGTCAAGTAATATCGTTTATCTTTTGAGTTGACATCATCCTAAATGTGGTATACAATGTGTGATTCGTGATCTTTTTATAAAATTTGTCAGTCGAAACAATTTAAAAATATTCTTTATCCACACGTAAGTGATTCGGGGCATTCAATAGATGATGTTAGCATTCAGCCTGTGGAACTTATTGAATTTGATAAAACTGCTACCAAAGGTTACAAGATACGAGCTAGCCATATCGCCGAAAAGTAATTACAATCTCCGTATCCATTGGGGCTAAACGATAACATTAGAAGGAAACATTCCAATAGCCCTTAGCCTTTTAGCATAATGTATATTCGTAAATGGTCGAAGAAAGAACCATAATCTTAAACGAACATTTAAGAAAGTCTTTACTGTTGCAGACCTTTATACTATTTATAACAGTTCGGGTATACACGCCCGCCTTAGCAAAGTAGTCAGTCTGTCTTTTTCTTGGTTACAGAAACTTGACGAAGCGGATGGCATTTACGTACTTATCCATTATATGAGGTTGCAGCTATTATTCAAAGTTACACGCAACATATTTAGATGCTCCATCTGACCATAAAAGGCAGTTTTTGAAGAAAACTAATGTTAATAAAGGCATCGATTTCATGACAAAATTCCTAAGTATTCCAGAATATTGAGACTCCTGTTATATATTACAAGTATAAAAAATCAACTAGAAATCCATTTATAAAAGGATAGTTTCTGATCTTAAAATCGAAACATTTAATCCTACTGATTGAGATATTGTCAAAATTCTAAATTTTGTTATGAACCTGCCGGTCACATTCTCACTGGCAAGGTTGTTGTTATTGAGGATAAGATGATCCGGCAAAGATCCTAAGTATCGCCTTCCGTTAGATATTGATGTTTATGCCAGTCGCAATGAAAATGCGGGTTCTTTAATGGATTTCTGTTCTAAATGTTGTAAACGCAGATACACATGCACTTACCGCTTGGATGAAATCTATTTCTGCAATTATTGAATTACTTATATTATTTTACGGATCAAATCCACCCCTACTTCCACGGCCGTCTACTTACAATTTACGACACCTTAAGAAAGGTATTCAGAATCTGCATACTAAATTTGTTCTAGTTCCTGCAGACAAATCTTCCAACGTTATAATTATATTCTGACGATTACATTATATCAATACTTTGAATGCAGAGCTAGGGAGCACTTCTGCTTATCTAACCACACCTTTGCTGGAGAATACATTGTTTCCCAACATGTGACCTTTATTGAGACAGTAAAGGTTTCTTTAAATAGTAAGCAGACGAGGCTCCCTACAATGGTCTGTATACCCAAACTCCACACAATTCAATACAAACACGTTTTATTTTTAATCAAGTTCATGTACCACGACCAATATATCAAAACTATTGACTTCCTGCCTTTCCGCGATTAAAGAACATATTATTAAGTATTGCGGAAAGGCTCAGGAATAAATCTGTTTTGGTGTATCAAAAACTCTGGAGAAATCTTTGATAAACTACGGTGTAAGCATTCTCATGCCCCTTCTCTAAATACCTGCGACTTCTCCACACTATATACCACTATATACTACTCTAGCACATAATCTAATCAAAGATAAATTGCTTCAGCTTATTCAGAAGACAGTTGCTAAAAGGTACAGCTTTTCTAGCTTGTAATAATGTCAAGGCTTTTTTTACAAACGCCCCCATTGATAATTATAATTTGTGGACTTGTGCCGATGTTTGTAGAGCGTTATCTTTCCTTCTCGATAACATCTTTATAAAATACGGTCAAACTGCAGACAGCCAGGTTGTTAGTTTCCTATGGGTACTAACGGTGCGCGACTTGTCGCAGAATGTTTGTACTGCTATGAAAGAGATTGTATGTTGAGTTTGTCACCTGCTAGCCAGAGTTAAGTTATTGATGCGATTAATAATACATTTCGGTATCTAGATGACATACTCAATATTGATAATCCGTTTTTTGCTCATATGATTGCTAACATTTATCTACCAGAGCTCACGTTGAATAAAGCCAACAGTTCGGATACTGAAGCAGCATTCCTCGATCTTCATCTCTCAATTTCTATGATTTCATATATACTAAAATCTATGATAAGAGAGATGACTTTAACTTGAACATCGCTAACTATCCACATCTGGATGGGGATGTACCTCGTTCTACATAATACGGGGTTTATATCCCCCAGCTCATTAGTTTAGCGAGAGATTGTAATGATGTTATAGACTTCAATGATCGAAATCAAGTTATTACAAGTAAACTTCTTCAGCAAGGTTTCCGTTATAACAAACTATGTAGATCTTTCTTAAAATTCTACCGCCGCTACGAAAACCTATTGGAGAATTATAAAACCAACCTTAAATCACTTCTGCGACTAGGAATATCACAACTCTTATTTAATGGAGATGTGGACTATGGATCTGGCGAGTATCCTGACAACTTTACAAAATTAATCAGGAAGTTCGTCAGAAAAGGATACGACCCTTTAATATTACAACGCACTGCATGTTTAGTGATTGAACCCTCTACAGTCAGTCACTATGCTTCACTTTTCCCTTGTACGATGACTGGACAACCTCTTGGGATGCTATGACTGCACCTATTGAAACACCGACCAAGGGAGGTAGGTGCATGAGCTTTCGTTCCTCGGGTTTTCTGGTCACTTTGGCTGCAACTGCTGTGGTTGTTCATTACAATTCTGAAAACATCCTGAGATGTTTCTTATTTTGTATTTTATATAGCTTTACTACATCTTAGTTTTTCTTTTGTTAGTTTCTCTGGATGCGGAATTCTTTTTGATGGGATATAGTTTTGTTTACACTGTCTTGTCTATTTGGGCGTTGAAGACAGGATAATAGCGAGGATTGTGTACAGATAAAATCGATTCAAGCTAACCTGTAGGCCGTATTGCCTACTGACCGTTTCAAGTCGGTAACCCTGTTTTCACCACTCCTTCTGTTGTATTTTGTCTTTTTCATTGTATAAGTAATTAAATATTTCTCCTTGTTTGTAGTACAGTGCGGACCTACGATGCCATTGCGTTTGGACGCTGTAGTTGAAATTGCGGTTAAAGCTACAAAGTTTCTATTTTAACTGGTAACTCATGAATATGAATGAGTCACGTGTGAAGTTGTTTCAAACCGACGAACACCCCAATAGTCGGTATATAGGGCAGACATCGATGCGTAAAATATCACATCATTCCCACCTGGATCTTCACCGCGAGCACGTTGCAGGGTGGGCACTGATGACACTCATGATGTTTGTATAGGGGTCACCTTGCCAGCCCTATACGCCATTACCCTTGGTTTAATCGGCGACGTTGGGTTGATCAACCGGTATTGCTGAACCTACATAAATTTGCGGTTTAGCAGATTGAGTGTCATTTGACCGTGAGTGAAGATGTCTCCTGCGTCCCGTCACAGCACATATTACCTGATGGCTAGCCGATGTCGGAAGATGAAAGGTGGCCACCGGAAGGTATGTGCGGCGCAGGGGTCATACTGTGATGGGTGTCGCCCCAAAATGGGCTGCTAATAACTACACCGGCCCAGTAGATCGTGCAGCAACCACCTAGCGGATGTCGTCCAGACCCGACATTTTACCGCCGCAGCGAAAACTACTCAGAGACAATCAACTACATACATTCAACGGAAGTGACAACACAGCAGCAGCACCAGATCAACCAAACCACTCAACGCAGAACAGTCCGGACTCTATTGTGCCCTTCCCGGCGGAGATACCGCAAAGCTTAACCGAGTTAGTTGGTGGAGGGACTATAAACCTCAGAACTACACACACACACGCACGTTTAACCACTAAACCAATGCTATTTATTGGTATGTTCTAGCATTATTAACACTAAATAGGCATTAAGTAATAACTAGCGCACACACAATCTCATCAAGCGCTAAGTCGGGATATGGTTGTTTGAGGCGGAATATTAGTTTGATATTGATAACATATAGTATTACACCAGGCAATGTTAATTTACACGTCCGACAAGATGGACTATATATCTATGGATTCATCTCGAGTTGCGTTCAAATATGTTAAGTTATTTTACCTCATAATAAACGGTAGTTTGTATACCATTTCCTCAAGAAGCGCTATAGCTCACTGGGTAGAGCACCAGACTTGAAAACTGAAGGTCATGCGTTCGAGTCCCGAAAGAGGCATTTTTCTTCTTCTGTAAATCATAATCTTACCTGTGTACAGGTACGATGTGCACTGGTCGATGATGATGTAAATAAATGTACAATAAATGATGTCCTGCGTTATATTTCTCGCTTAAATAGCCGATTTCGACATGAGCTGGTGAACATGAAGTTACAAATAAAGACACGCCTACAAAGAAGAAATCGATTGATATAGAGACGCTATAGCTGTAAAGAAGCACAAACTGATGATGTATATACGTTTTATACGTGGAATAATTTTCTTCAAGATGAATAACAGAGATTTGATATGTAACATTACACACTTATCAAATAACATAGCAGTTTAACAGCGCCAACATTTAATTAAATATTTTATGGTTGTCATTGACGAATTATGTTCTCCAGTATATGAAAAAAGTAGTTTAAAAAGCATTAATGATATTTATATATCATCCATTACAAGTATTGTTGACCACTTCTATCTATACCCACTTGGTGAGGGGTCTGTCATAAATATCATTCATTACAAGTATTGTGTGGCCACTTCTATCTATACCCACTTGGTGAGGGGTCTGTCATATATATCATCCATTACAAGTATTGTGCGACCACTTCTATCTATACCCACTTGGTGAGGGGTCTCCATATATATCATCCATTACAAGTATTGTGTGACCACTTCTATCTATACCCACTTGGTGAGGGGTCTGTCATAAATATCATTCATTACAAGTATTGTGTGGCCACTTCTATCTATACCCACTTGGTGAGGGGTCTGTCATATATATCATCCATTACAAGTATTGTGTGACCACTTCTATCTATACCCACATGGTGAGGGGTCTCCATATATATCATCCATTACATATATTGTGTGACAACTTCTATCTATACCCACTTGGTGAGGGGTCTGTCATATATATCATCCATTACAAGTATTGTGCGACCACTTCTATCTATACCCACTTGGTGAGGGGTCTCCATATATATCATCCATTACAAGTATTGTGTGACCACTTCTATCTATACCCACTTGGTGAGGGGTCTGTCATAAATATCATTCATTACAAGTATTGTGTGGCCACTTCTATCTATACCCACTTGGTGAGGGGTCTGTCATATATATCATCCATTACAAGTATTGTGTGACCACTTCTATCTATACCCACATGGTGAGGGGTCTCCATATATATCATCCATTACATATATTGTGTGACAACTTCTTCTATCTATACCTACTTGGTGAGGGGTCTCCATATATATCATCCATTACATATATTGTGTGACAACTTCTATCTATACCCACTTGGTGAGGGATCTGTCATATATAGCATCCATTACAAGTATTGTGTGACCACTTCTATCTATACCCACTTGGTGAGGGGTCTGTCATAAATATCATCCATTACAAGTATTGTGTGACCACTTCTATCTATACCCACTTGGTGAGGGGTCTGTCATAAATATCATTCATTACAAGTAGTGTGTGACCACTTCTATCTATACCCACTTGGTGAGGGGTCTCCATATATATCATCCATTACAAGTATTGTGTGACCACTTCTATCTATACCCACTTGGTGAGGGGTCTGTCATAAATATCATCCATTACAAGTATTGTGTGACCACTTCTATCTATACCCACTTGGTGAGGGGTCTGTTGGGCGTTCTTCCACCA
The DNA here is from genome assembly GCA_037043455.1 of Cyrtodaria siliqua. NCBI lineage: Eukaryota > Metazoa > Mollusca > Bivalvia > Adapedonta > Hiatellidae > Cyrtodaria > Cyrtodaria siliqua. The sequence goes on along the minus strand of JAWPHD010009002.1, from coordinate 6,907 downwards.
GTAAGAAATGTCGGTATTTCAGTTAAATGTCGTTTAGAGTAATTATGTACTTTTACAAATCTATATAAAAACGTAACCAATACCGCAATAATACTAGAAGCAGGTGCCCACTAACATGACCAACGATGGGTTATTCAACAGTGGCGAGGGTCCTACACCATTGTAAAGTGGTGATTGAATGGAATTTTATAGTCGCCCAACAGCTATTGTCATATGGCGACTTTCCAGCATCTGTTGGTGGAGGAAGACCCCCAAGAGTCACTCCGGGGAATTTTTCGTGCACGTACAAGCTCCTGGGTAGAACCACCGACGTTCAGCAAGCCAACTGGATAGCTTCCGCATATAAAGAGTCCTGGCCCAATGAGGGCTCGTACACACAGCGGGGAGGGCAAATAATCTTCCCCACTTAGTAAAGGGCCAATAACAAAAACATGTGTGTTTCGTTAACACGTACGAGTTAATATTAGCCACCGACCCCACGTATTTTTCAGAAATATGTTGTATATATAATGTAAAACTCGTAAACTAATTGAAAAGATAAAGGTAAAAAAGCCACCTTCCTTACCTACTGATTTCAATATTAGTTATCAGTTAACAAGGAACGTAGCTCCGAGCTATTAAACCGACTCGAAAAAAAAGAAGATTTTATATATATATATTGTGTAGTCTCTAATCATATGTGCAAAAACTGGAATGGCTGTTTTTGTTTAAAAGAAAGATACGCTTGATGCAAGATGCCATACCAACGCTTTTCTCAAAAAATCTCAAAATGTAATTATGTTTGATTTTTTGCATAACTATACATTTATTTATTAAAATAAATAATAAATGTGAACTTAAAATTAAAAAATGATAAACCCAGTGAGTGCCTGCAAACTTCTTCAAATGTGTTTTAAAGCACACTAATCATATTTTACACTTAAAAGAGTTACCTGTCCTTTTTATGATCTTCTTTTGGAGGTAGAAAAGTCAAGTCATTTGTTTACCAGAGTTAGACGGGGAATGTGTTATTTCATCTATCTGACTTAATATCTCCCATCATTTAGATAATATTTGTAATAACTGATAGTGGGAAGTATGATCTGTCATTTTAAGTATAAGTCACCACATATAGAATGTTCTAGATCTAGTGGTATTATTTGTTTAGACGAGTGAATGTTGTTTTTAACTTTTTAGTCTAGATGCCACTTTTAGCTTATCAGCGATAGTTAAGGCTCGAGTTCAACATCTTGCGAGGAGCAAAGTGTTGGTTATCATTGGAAAGGTTACACCCTGACCAGTTTCATGACTGCCGTATTCGGCCCTGATTTTTCACATGATGAGGTCAAAGGTCATGACCCTTTTTTACGTATTATTGTTGTAAAGTGAATATCAAAATGCAACATGGTAGTTTTGTAAGTTGTCAAATACATATAGGATAACAAATCCAAACAGTGGTGTATGATTCGCTAAACATAAATTTGATATCTTTATTAAAATACCAGTTTGAATTGACAAATATTGTGCTTACCGCAGATGACGTTAATGTTAATGATATAAGGCCGACGATAAAAAGGTGTTGGTTTACGGTTTCCCTACCTACTCCTGAAAAACGTGTCGACCGAAACTTTTTATAGCAATTCTTTAAAATATATTTGTTTACTGTATTTGGTTTATTTTCCTTTCATTTCTTAAGGTTTTTACTGTCTTCAAGTAAAAAAATGTTCACATACTTACATACCCACTTATAAAATTGTGTGCCGAGGAACAGCAAACAATTTACGGCTGGCCTTATTGGCGCGGTTCTGAAATAATTGTGAATTGTGTTAAAGTGTGAACAAGCAAGAACACTATAGGGGTGGTGGTGGTGGTGGTGGGATGTGTGTGTGTGTGGTTGGGTGGTCATGTGTTTAGAAAATAAATATTATTCGTGGAATGCATTCTCGCTAGTATTAAACGGATAAAAAATGTTGAAGTTATTACATGTTAAGAAATGCGGACGTAAACCGTAACCTGATGCTAAGAGCCTATCAACACATAAATGCAATTTGTGACCATGAAATTTGACCTATAGACCCCATAAGATCCTTCGAACAGTCTAACAAAAAATATCAAATTATTTGCAAAGTTTGACCCAGGAGCTAGATCCACAAAGGCGGGAAAGAAGCCTAGGGTATAAGCTGGTTGGATGGTTGTATCCATGTGTTAATGCCCAGTAAGTGTATATATGGTTACAGGATAGGGATCTTAACGGTTTCCTAATTTGACCCAGAGGCTATATCCCCAGGGTTGGGGAAGGAGATCAGGGTCTATGCTGGTTGGATGGTTGTATCCATCTGTTCATGCCCAGTAAGTGTAAATATGGATATAGGGAATCTTAATGGTTTCCAACTTATGAACGAGGGGCTATGTCCCCAGGGGTGAAGAAGGAGCCCGGTTCTATGCTGGTTTGGTGGTTATATCCGTCTGTGCATGTCCAGTAAGTGTATATATGGTTATAGGGTGGGATCTCAACGGTTTACAAGTTATGACCCAGTGGCTATGTCATCAGGGGTAGGGAAGGAGTCCGGGGTGTATGCTGGTTTGGTGGTTGTATCCGTCTGTTCATGTCCAGTAAGTGTATAGGATGGGGATCACAATATTTTCCAAGTTATGACCGAAGGGCTATGTCCCCAAGGGTGGGGAAGGAGACCTGGGACTATGCTGGTTGGGTGGTTATATCCGTCTGTTCATGCCCCGTAAGTGTATATATGGATATAGGGTGGGGATCTCAACGGTTTTCTAACTTATGACCGAGGGGCTATGTCATCAGGGGTTGTGAAGGAGCCCGGGGTCTATGCTGGTTGAGTGGTTATATCCGTCTGTTCATTCCCAGTAAGTGTATATATGGTTATAGGGTGGGGATCTCAACGGTTTACAAGTTATGACCCAGGGGCTATGTCACCAGTGCTATGGAATGAGTCCGGGGTCTACGCTGGTTTGGTGGTTATATTCGTATGTTCATGCACAGTAAGTGTATATATGGTTATAGGGTGGATATCTCAATGGTTTCCAAGTTTTTACCGGGGTTATATCCCCAGGGGTGGGGAAGCAACCCGGTGTCTATGTTGCTTGGAGTGTTGTATCCGTCTGTTCATGCCCAATAAGTGTATATATGGTTATAGAGTGGGGATCTCAACGGTTACTAAATTATGACTGAGGTGGCCCACCCACGCCCTCATGTTTCACCTCTCGTGACACCCGGGGCGGGTCCAATTCTGACCCCAGAGTCATCATTTGAACAAACTCGGTAGAGGACTGCTAGACGATGCTACATACAAAATATCTAAGCTGCAGCCGTTTTTGTTTCAAAGAAGAACATTTTTAAGTGTTTTTCCTATATACTTCTATGTTAAAATGACATTTTTTACCAATTAAGGGGCTATACTTTTGTCAGAATGAATGGAAGAGTTTTGGGGATTGTTGGATAGATGTGAAACATTAGCATACAATTTTAATGTAATAACTTGAGTAGTTTTGAAGTCATTAATCTATTGCACAAAACCTTTAAGGTAAAGACGTGACAATCAAAGGGCCATATCTTTGTCAAAATGAAAGGAAGAGTTATGGGAATTGTTGGATAAGGTGCAGAATTTGACGGGAAATATTAGTATAACGTTTTAATGCAATAGCTTGAGTAGTTTTTAAGTTATAAATATATTGCACAAAAACTTTAAGGTAAAGACGTGACAATCAAAGGACCATATCTCAGCAAAAAGTCGAAAAAGTGATCACCATGGCAATTATTTTTGTTTAATGTTTTTTTTTTCATTTTTTTTTTTATGACTAATCTTGGACCAAAAATCGAAAAAGGTCTGAGACATTGCATTTCCGAACATTATGTATTTACTTTGATCCTTACAGAGAATAGCTCAGCGGTTCACGTACATGACGTCAGAGGTTTATATAGCTTTTTTTCAGACAACCGCAAAAACTAATCAACATTGAGTATTTTAATAAACCATGTTAGTTTAATCTCTCTATTGCGTCAACTTACCGGTAATACTGTGAACATACAGGTAGAGTTCTGTGCGATTTTGGCTGTGTAGCATTTTAATGTAACATAATGAAAACTAGCACTCTTTATTCATAATTACAGTTCTATGCAATTTTGGTCACCCGTATAGCATTGCACTGGTTTATGAAATGATGATACTTAGTGAATCGATATGAAGACGCGACGAACAATTGTAAATTATTTGCCAAGGGCATCCGTCTGCCATCCTACGCCTCTCATTACCTTCAGTACTTTGATTAGCTACTCGTAATATAACTTCACATTGTTTTCATTACTCTGAATAAAAAACAGTTTAATACAGCGCTAGCATCTAAGTTTGGAATATAGAAACTACTTGACGATATGATGATTTTTAATTTATAATTTTATTGTATACAAGTAATGAATGTAAATCAAACATTTCATGAGATAACATAAACGACGATAAACATGAAAAAGTGTGTTTGCATATATCCTCAAGCAGGTTTATGGTTTATTTTAGACGTATATAGATAGAGATCTGAAAGTCCATGATTACATACGCGCATAGTCAGCGTCAAAGATGAAAAACATCAGTATTTAAGCATTTAGTGCTGTGTGGCGTCGTAAAATGTCTGCTCGACTACGAATCAGTACTTATTTTTTGAAAATATCCAGCCCTATATATATATGTGTGTCTTATGTGGTGGTCAAGTATAAATCGTGATGATTCGTATGTATGTGATGTGGTAGTTAAGTATAAATCGTGATGAATCATATGTATGTGATGTGGTAGTTAAGTATAAATCGTGATGAATCTTATGTATGTGATGTGGTAGTTATTTATAAATCGTGATGAATCATATGTATGTGGTAGTAGAGTATAAATCATGAGGATTCATATGTATGTGATTTGGTAGTTAGGTATAAATCGTGATGAATCATATGTATGTGGTAGTAAAGTATAAATCGTGAGGATTCGTATGTATGTGGCAGTCAAGTATAAATCGTGATGATTCCTACGTATGCGGTAGTTTAGTATAAATCATTATGAATCATATGTATGTGGTAGTTAAGTATAAATCGTGATGAATCATATGTATGTGGGAGTAAAGTATAAATCGTGAGGATTCGTATGTATGTGGCAGTCAAGTATGAATCGTGATGATTATTATGTATGCGGCAATTAAGTATAAATCATGATCATGATGATGAATCATATGTATACGGTAGTCAAGTATAACTGATGATGATGCATATGTATGTGGTAGTTAAGTATAAATCGTGATGATTCATATGTATGTGGTAGTTAAGTATAAATCGTGATGATTCATATGTATGTGGTAGTTAAGTATAAATCGTGATGATTCATATGTATGTGGTAGTCAAGTATAACTCATGAGGATTAATATGTATTTGGTAGTTAAGTATAAATCATGATGGTTCATATGTATGTGTTAGTTAAGTATAAATCATGATGGTTCATATGTATGTGGTAGTTAAGTATACATACTGATGGTTCATATGTATGTGGTAGTTAAGTATAAATCATGGTGGTTCATATGTATGATGACGGTTCATATGCATGTGGTAGTTAAGTATACATCATCATGATTTATATGTATGTGGTAGTTAAGTCTATGTCATGATGGTTCATATGTATGTGGTAGTTAAATATAAATAACATGGATTAATATGAACGTGATAGATAAGTATAAAACGTGGAGTAATATACACGTGGTAGTTAAGCATTAATCAAGTGGAGTTGTATATACATTTGGTAGTTAAGTATAAAACGATTGATATTCTAGTCATAGTATTTAAGTATAAACATGTGGCTTAATATGCACGTGATAGTTAAGTATAAAACAATTTATAGTGTAAATATAGTAGATACGTATAAAACATAATAAGCTGAAAGATATAAAAAAAACAATACATTGTATATCTTCATGCTAAGGGAAGTAACTACGATCTACATTAATTATAATTACATGTACTAGTTTCCTCCTTCTGATTAATTTTGCATCACAGTGTTTGTTTTTGTTACTATACCAATTCTAATTTCATGTTACTCTTTAAAGGACTGCATAACACAATATGTTCATAGTCAGAAATACAAGAATTGATTTAGGAATTCTTTTCTGCAAGTTCGGCTTGAGTCAGCTGAAGTAAACACTATTATTTAGAAAGATGAATATGAATTTGCAGTATTTTCTTGAAACAATACCATGAAATGATAACATTCGTGTAAAAGAAAGAAATTAATGATTTTGTAAATCATATATAAGTATACTGTAAATGCATGCATATTATTGACACTCTATGAGGATTTCAGTAAGTATGACTACACCATACATGCCATATATGGCACACGTCTATCTTGTACAAACAGCACATGTAAGTTCACGCCCATCTACGTATGGCGGACAATTAAGTGACCCACATCGACCTTCTACAAAGTGGAACAATTTTCCATTATGATTTGCATTATCTCCTGAGGGAGATTCGGGTTCTGTATCGAGACAAGCATATTCTGAAGCTGCAGCATGCCCATAGTAACCGGCCGTCAAATATCCCCAGTATTCCAGTGTCCATCCAGCGTAACACTCGTTCCTGCCCGGAATCATCAGCACGCTGGCACGTGTTGATCTGCACACGGCACATGGTACGTCTCTTTGCAGAAGACTGTATTCTTGGTTCGGAAAGAAGTCTTGGTTCTTTCGATATTGCAGCTCATATTCTGCTCCATGGACAAACGCCCCGTGTTGAAGCGTATCTTCGTAATGTGCCCACAACGGATCCAGAGGTAAGCAGAGATAATCCACGGCGGCTCCGGTATGGCTGTAATATGACCCACCAACGATACCGCTATACACTAGTTCCGTTCCGTTCTCTGGACAAGTAGTTCTG